>JAQQSW010017829.1:0-11379 GCA_028646575.1 Pseudocheirus occidentalis | reverse complement strand
TAGAAAGCTAGAGGGGTGTTGGAGAAGGGCATAAAAGGGAACAGATTGTGGGAGGGGCCTTACAGTGGGATCAATGTTTTGGGCTGGGGGGTAGGGGCAAAAAGGGGAGAAAATTTGTAATTCAAAACCTTGTGGAAATGAATGATGTAACCAAGAAAATAAATTAAAATTTAAAAAAATGTTTATCTGAACTAGTCAAATAAATTAATTAGGGGTGTGGAACTTGCAGCCCTCAAGGCCACATGTGGCCCTCTAGGTCCTCAAGGGCAGCCCTTTGACTGAATCCAAACTTCACAGAACAAATCCCCTTAATAAAAGAATTTGTTGTGTAAAACTTGGAATTAGTCAAAAGGCCACACCCAAGGGTCTAGACCCTTGATTTTTTTTTTCTTCCCTACCAAAAGTTTTAATCTTGGTAGAGTTTTTTTTTTTAATAAAGAGATGCACATATAGTATGTTCAAGTTCTAGCTCGTTTCTTGTTTTGAAGGTGATTGAGGATAAGACTGAGAAGCCTGAGTCACAGAGATAAGTTGCTATAAATGGAATTAAAGTCTCATGTGCACGTTTAGTAAAAATGTGATATGTTTTCCTAAGGATACATCAAAAATTTGTAACTTCTTTGAAATCAATTTGGAGTTTCTGATTATTGTGGTGGTCAGTTAATTGGTCTTTTACTGGATAGTTTTAACTGAAATTTTTCCTAGCTCAGTATAAAAAAAGGTTTCATATTTGTACCCATTCATTTCATTTTGGTCATTAAGAGTCATTCCTTCAACTCTCAAATTTCTCAGATGAACTCTGATGCAAGCTCCCTTCCTCTTCCTCCCTGGCCTCCCCACCATTCTCTAATCCATAACATTCCCCACCACCACCACCACTAATACTGCTACTTTTAGACTATATCAACAGGATAACATAATTATTTTCCAAATACTTCTCACATACCCTTAACAAACTTCTTGTACTCCCCTGGCTTAAAGATATAATTTGGGAACTCTTGCTTTAAATTCCTTGATTTTCTGAACTAGATTGCATCATGTTGATGAGACACAAATCTGGCTATAAAGTAAAAGAGGCAGGCTTCCTGGTCTCATATAATTTGTTAAAATAGCCTTTATAATTCCCTAGCACTTAAATACTAGACATGGGATTTCATTGGTACAGAGAATGCCCAGAAGAGGAAACTTCCTCTACCAATGCAGGTCAGTATCTTGTCTTAAATGCAGAATCTTGGAAAATTGCCTAGATTCATAAGAGGTGTCAAACTTGTTGCTTGGGGCCAGAAAAACTTAAGAATGCAGCCTGAACCAGATTAAGATGTAATTGGGAAATCTTTAACAACATAACAACATAGATAATGTTAATTTATATGTTTTAAGTCAATATGTATCCCCACAGGGACCTAGTTCTATTTGAGATTGACACCACAGGCCTCTTGAGGTGTTAAGTAACTTACCTAGGTTCAGGAAGTCAATATATGTCAGTGGTGGTACTTGGACACACACCTTCCTGCTTTCAAGACCAGTTTTCTATCTGCTTTGCAACACTGTCTCTCTAAAAGTAAATTATTTGCTAAAAGTTCTTCGAACTTCATGTTTTGCAATACTGTCTTTTGACATATGAATAATGTAATCATTAATTAATATATGTGACTAGAAGGATATTATTTTGAGTTGATGCTATGTAATTTGATCCCCACAAGTAATAGTCAATGTTACTAAGGAAATGGCTAAGGAATCATTTTGTCTTTCTGTCATTCTTCCTACAGTTGGCTTTCTCGGTACGAAGAGTGTTTAGGTGTAATCAGAAGTGTATTGGGAAAGAATCCCAGAAACATCTTCCCTCTTTGGCACCAAAACTCTCAAATTATTCTCTACTTTTGGGTTAACACATAGAGAGTATTATTAAAATACAAATGAATCTGAGAAGGGTAAACTATTGAGCTATTACCACACCTTAGAGTTTTAGATGAAATCAAGTGATCAGAAAAGCAGGTTTGAGGTAAGCCTACCAAGGTAATAGAAAGAAAGGAAAATGGGATTATTAAACATTTTGGGTTTTGCTTTTTACTTGTGGTTTTTTTTTGTCTCTGATCCTCTGTCTGTGTGTCTTTGTCTCCATCTTTGTCACTCTGTTTCTCTGTCTCTCCCTTCTTTTTTTTTTCTCTTGGAAGAGGAAGTGAGGGGATGGGGGAGATAGGAACTCAAAGGAATGGACACATGTCACTTACCTGATAGGACAGGCTTTTGGGGGATGCCATAACGGAAAGCCAGGACACAAAAGGAACCAGAACGAGAGCACTGGTATCTTCATGGTGTACCAAAAACCGAAGAGAGGAAGATTTTTTTTTTCTTTCATCAAAGAGCTGAAAACAATCCACCCACTTCAGTCTTGGACAGATTTGGCCTTATGTGACTCTGTCATCAAAGGATTTTTAAGTTTTAATTTTGTACATTTTTAGGAAGGGAAACAATGATTACTAACTGCCACTGGTCTAATTGGTTCAAAAGAGAAGCTTATTTTATTGTACGTAAAGTACTGCTGAGTGCCGGCATTGTTAGGACTCATGTATGGCATGATATTCACCAAAGCCAATTTTGCTTTTTGCCTGTATTTCTGGTCAGGGCCAAGTCACTGCAATGCACTAACTCCACTGCCGCTTTCTTATTCCCGAAACTTCCAAATTATTAGCAGTATCTGGAATGTACTAAGGAACCCAAATCTTCCTTCTGCTCAGAGCTATATTGGGACTAAGGTCAGCTGGTCTAAAAAGGCACTTGGATAAACTATCAAGAGTGATAGTGGCAGCTACCAGGTGGTGCAAGAGTCAGGAGGACCTCAGTTCAAATTCAGCGTCAGATTCTTAATAGCTGTGTGACTATTGCTTCAAAAAGAGGGGGAAAGAGAGAAAGAGACAGACAGAGAGAGACAGAGAGACAGACAGAGAGAGACAGAGACAGAGAGAGACAAAGAGAGAGAGACAGAGACAGAAACAGAGACAGAGAGGGGGGAGAGGGAGAGACAGACAGAGAGAGGGGGGAGAGGGAGAGAGAGGGAGGGAGGGAAGGATAGAAAGGGTGGGAGGGAGGGACAGGGAGAGAGAGAGAGAGAGAGAGAGAGAGAGAGAGACAGAGACAGAGAGAGAGAGACAGAGAGAGAGACAGAGAGAGAGAGACAGACAGAGAGAGAGAGAGACAGAGAGAGAGAGACAGAGAGAGAGAGACAGAGAGAGAGACAGAGAGAGACAGAGAGAGAGAGAAACACAGAACTAGAAAAAGTCCTAACTGCTCTGTTTAGGATCTAAGAACATTAGTCCCTAAATACACAATGTACTGTGTGTGTGTGTGTGTGTGCGTGCGTGCGTGCAGCAGATGGGGAGAAGTTGCGAAAGGGAAGGTGATGAAATTGGTTTGTTACTTGATGCATATTTTCGCTTTCATCCAGATGTAAAGAAGGCAAGTGCCTGGGTGAGGAGCAGAATGTGGGAAAGGAGATAGAGGAAATTCCTTCTCTATAAAGTAACAAGTTTTTATTGAGCTCTTCCTATGTGTGCAGCATGTTGTTAGCTACTCTAAGGGTGATACAAACGGATAAATCACAGCCTCTGCCTACAGAGAATTTTTTTTGGGGGGAGGGAAGACCAGACCAACACATAAAACTAGAAAACAACATAAGACTGTATAGAACCAGAAATTAAATAGTATGATTGAGGTGTCAAATTCAAATAGAAACAGGTCCCTGGGAGCTGCACATTGACTTAAAAAAACCATAACATGATCTGTGTTGTAGTTTTATTTATTTTGCTAAATATTTCCCAATTACATTTTAATCTGGTCCAGCTGCACTTGGGAGTCTGCTGGTGCTGAGTTTGTGGCTTCTAGGGCAGTCAATAGGCATATAGTAGAGAGAACAAGAGAAGAGAAGGCTCCATGTAGGCAGGAGCAGTCAAGGAAAGCTCCATGGGAAGCAGAGGTAAGGTCTGAATTTGGCTCTGAGGGAGAGCAAGGATTTAGATCATCTCCATTACTTCTAGTTAATTTGACCTCTACAATATCTAGCACATTGACTCTCTCCCTTACAGTCCCATTGCTACCAACCTAATATAGGGCCTTATTACCTCTCACCTGAGTCATATCTATAATTTTCTAAATGGTCTCCCTGACTCCCTTATCACCTGGCTCTAATTGGTCTTCAGCACCCTCTACCTGAGTAGTCTTCCCAAATTGGCATTAGCCTGCTAAAAATCTTCAGGGTTTTCCATCCTACCTACTGAATAAGGTGAAAGCTTAGCATTCCAAGAGCCATCCATTTCCACTCTTAACTTGCTGCTCCCCGTCTTATAATTTATCTTCAGGAGGGGTTCTTTATCTTCAGGGGAATCAAGGAACCTTTGGCCTATGGACTCCTCAGAATAAGATTTTTAAATGGATAAAATTAAATGCACAGTTATAAAGGAAACCAATTAATACAAAAAAAAAAAGTTCAGGGGTCCCAGGTTCAGAATCTCTGGGCCAATTTGATTATTTGCCATTTCCAGAGCTCATGTCATTTCCCATGCCTCAAATACCTGCTCTCCTGACTTCTCCGTACTCTTTCTCTCTCTCTCTCTCTCTCTCTCTCTCTCTCTCTCTCTCTCTCTCTCTCTCTCTCTCTCTCTCTCTGTCTATCTCTGTCTGTCTCTGTCTCTGTGTCTTTGTGTCTGTCTGCCTGTCTGTCTTTTTTTCTTATTGGTGGAGACCAAGACCCTGCCCTTTGTGAGGGGCCTGGCAGAGTGGGTGAGAACCAAGAGAACTTTTGCTAGTCCTTTTCTAGAAACATCAAACTTTAAGTTTTCTTTGTGCGTCCAGTCACATTGGGTGCTCCTGGCTTCTAGTTTTGAGAGAGAAGATGGAAGAGGTCAACCCTACTTCAGGTTGCTAAAAGAAAAGAATCTGAGAAGATGTGAGAGGAAGGACAACCTCCATCATGTCCCCATCCCCACCTTGCTACGCTAAAGACTTCAGGAAATTTCCCCTTGGCTGAGACATAGGTCTTTCTCTTGGTTGATCTGAGTTACCCTGCTCCCCAAGGGAGAGTTCCTTCATTCTGTATTGTCTGCTACGTATCCTCCTGTGTATCCCATCTCCAATTTCTGTTTTGCAATGAGTAAATGTACTTCTTCATTATTAGCTATTTGTGTTCATTGTGTACAAGTATATGTACAAGTATTTTGTGCTTTACTGTATTGTGTTTCACAGATATTGTGATTTTTACAAATTGAAGGTGTGTGGCCACCGTATGCCAAGCAAGTTCTATCAGTGCCATTTTTCCAGTAGCATGTGCTTACATTGTGTCTCTTTGTCACATTTTGGCAATTCTAAAAATATTTCAAACTTTTTCATTATTATTATATTTGTTATTAGTGATCTTTGATATTACTATTGTAATTGTTTCAGGATGTCACAAACCATGCCCATATAAAATGGCTAACTTTATTGGTAAATGTTGTGTGCATTCTGACTGCTCCATCGATTGTTCCCCCTCTTTAGGGCTCCCTATTCCCTGAGACACAACAATATTGAAATTAATAATCCTCTAAGTATTTAAGTGAAAGGAAGACTCAATCAGTGTGGTAAACTTCATTATTGTCTTATTTTAAGAAATTGCCACAGCAACCACCACCCTGATTGGAGAATAGCCATCCACATCCAGACAAAACCCTCCATGAGCAAAAAGAATATTAGCAATTGAACATTCAGATGATGATTAGCATTTTTAGTAATAAAGTATTTTTAATTAAGGCACATGCATTTTTTAGATATAATACTATTGCACACAGACTATAGTATGGTGCAAACACAACTTTCATATGTACTGGGAAACCAAAAATAATCATGTGACTAATGTTATTGCAATATTCTCTTTATTGGGGTGATCTGGAACAGAACCTGCAGTATCTCTGTATTAGTGGGAAAGGGGTCAGGACTTGTATATAGAACTTGGTGTCCCTCGACCCCCCAGAAATGACTAAGCAATCAGAAGATAGAACTCAAACACATATAATTAATAATATTTAATATTTAAAAGTAGAAAGATAGATGAGTAGATAGAGATATGCAGATATTTATAGACAGGTATATTTCTAGCCTGGGACTCTATCTGAGCAGAGCTAAGCAGTGACCTTTGACCCCAACTTCTTGCTTTCCCTCCTGGTAAGAGTAAAAATCTCTCTTGGAGAAGAGAGCGGAGGGAGGAAGAGGTTAGAGATGTCTATCCTGCCTCTCTTTGAGATACACAACAGCTCTCTCTACACTTGCTCTTCTTCCCTACACATGGGTTCTTTATTGTTACATGCTATATGAAGTTCTAAAAGATTCATAGGTTAGAGCTGGAAGTGACCACAGGTCAGCTAGTCCAAACTCCTCAGTTTAGAGAAAAGGAGCCTGAGGCCAAGCTTCATAGTTTACCCACTGTTTCAAAGTCAATAAGTGTTAGAGGCAGAATTTTAATCCAGGTCTTTTGACACCAGAATGAGGGCCCTTTTCATTGTCCCATACTATCTCCCCTTGAATATGCCAAGAATTCAATATATATTTGTCAAAGTGACTAGATTAACTCCAACTCAATATCATTATAGACTTGCTAATATTCCCAAGGACCTAAGAAGTGGTAGAGTCTCAGGGAAGAAAACCTTGCTGGTTCAGGGAATCTCATTAGCATATTAGTATATGTAAACTGCTGGAAAGACCTTCGCTATTTTGTGGATTTGAACCTTCCTTACAACTCCTGGATGTACATGGTACCTGATTATAATGCCACCTAGCTTTTCTCTGACAATGGTTATTCCTTGATGTGCTGAATCATATTGGGTTATTCTTCAGGATTGTGATTAATTGCATCATAAGAGTTTGGGTATTAAAAGCTCATACCAACAAAGAATTTCAGTTTAGCCAGTCGAGAGTTGTAGGTCTCACATGGCATCTAGGCATTTCCTAGTTGGCACAGGTTCTAATATTTTCCAAATCATTGTAGACACCAAATTTAAGGAGCATTGGGTGCCGAGAGGTGACTAAAGGAACAAGAGATGGCACATTATTCCTGGATGTCTCTTTTAATCAATAAAATGGCCAACCCCAACTCTAAGCAGGTGTGTTCCCTTTTGTTATATTTTTTGGCTCAGTTTCTAATATGTAATCAATATAGCCTAGCACAATCAGCATGTAACTGACACATGGAGACTATTAGATAAAACATTGTCCATTTGGGTAAAAGAGTGAACTGAAAAAATAGAAGGGACCCAAAGAGAGGAGATCTTTGTCTTAACCAAACCATTCACCTTGGCAGGAATGGGTATGTTGTAGGCTTTCATCATTTCAAACCCTTGGGTATCTACTGAAAGTTCTTCCCTCTATCTAAGAATAGGATCTAATTCAGAAGAAAGGCATTTTAACTGGTCTCCCTGTCTTCAGTCTTAACCTGCCCTAATTCAAAATTCACAAAGCAGTCAAAATAACCTTGTTAAGGCACATCTTAAGACTACATGATTCCTTTGATCAAAAACCCTGCAACAAGATAAATTCAATTTAGTTTAATCCAAGAAGATTTATCAAGCATCTACAATAAGCTATGCATGGGAATTGGGGATGCAAAGAAGAAAAAGTGGAAGGAGTGACACACACACTCCTGGGCTGGTCAGCTACAGTTCTCTACAATCAGTCTCCAACCTATCCAGCTTTATCTCACCTTACTCCCATTTACACCACATTCAGACTGGATCTCTTATGTCCTGCCTCCATGTATCATATACAGGTTATCCTCTATGTTGGGGACAATTCTTTTCTCATTTCAGCATTTCAGGATCTTCCTCTTTCTTTGAAGTTCAGCTCTATAAAGGCTTTCTGATCAACCTAACCAAAGTATGCTTTCCTTCTGATATTTTTCTACATTGTATTACCTGCATCTTGCTTTTGCCTTCATCACTCATCACCTTGTATTATAGACTTAAATGTCTACCTGTTGTTTCTCCTGTCCCAGCATTCCTGCTCACCTCTTTCCCCTGTAGACTATAGGTCCCTTAAGTACAGAGATTGGAATTTCTGGCCTTTGTGTCTCTAGTAAGTAGTATATAGTTTAGACTGCAATTGTTAATTTATTAATTAAATTAATTTTAATTATTAGTTAATTACATAGAAGAGATAAGAATAGAGCTTCAGAAGGAAACTAGACCTGGAGAAGTTACTTGATCTTTCAGTGGTACTTGTGATCAGGGCAAAGTAAACAAAGTCCAGGATCCTTGACCAAGTTGGGAAACTTCACTTTGAATACAAATCTAGCAATGGTTGTAGGTGGGAGACCTTTTTCCTGCTTAGGGAGAGATCATTAAGTAGAAGAGAAGACTAATAGACTTGGAATTGAAAGACATTTTTGAAACCTGACTCAGCTACTTGGGCAAGACAATATAATCACTCTGTGTCTCAGTTTTCTGATCTGTGAAATGAGCAAATAATGCCTCCTGAGAGTGACTCACAAAATTGTAAGGCCCTTTTGAGATATTATGTATGAAAACACTTTATAATCATAATCTACAATATAGTTATATGATAGTTTAACTGATAAATGAGCAGTATTGGATATAACCACTTCCCTGCAAATAAAGCAATTGTCATCTCATTAATTTTCTGTAGGTTGATATTACCTCTCTGCCATTTTGAACCAGGGCCAGCTGTGATTATGTTTTATCAACCCACATACTTCCAAACCACAAATAAACTACACAGACACAGCAGTTGTAGACAGCTCCCTCCTGTAACAGGAGACCATAGAAGAGGCATTGTTAGCCTTAGTGGCTGATGAATGTTTCTGTTTTTCAGGGCCCAGTTTACATCATCTTTAGTAGGGCCTTGGACAGAAAGCTGATTGTTATGGCACTCCTATTTGGTTTCTATGCAATATCACAACATTCCTGTATGCAATATTTTAACAAGATCATTACCGTCTGGTGTAGTTTCATTTGGCTGATGAAGCTCTTGTGCATTGAAATGGGGCAATTTCATGTTGTTAACTTTTCAGCAGCCATTAAACTAAGACTGAATGCTAATAAACAATGGGAAGTTGTGGCCAAACTGGGGTTTGTGTTCAGTGACGCTCACTGAGCTGATGCAGTAAGTTCTGTTGATTTATTTTAATGGTTATCCATAAAGGGGATTCATTCTCAAATAATATCAGAAGATCATGGTTTTCTTTTGCCACCCAGTTCAGACTGTAGTAGCTGAGGTAACTTGCAGAGTTGGAAAGGAAAGGAAAGCCTGAACTCTTTCTTTATCATCAGGAACATTCTTATCCATATGGAAAAGGAGAGCTGTTCCTAGGCAGAATGTAAATGCTGTGGTATGGTGGATATGGAACCCACCTCAGAGCCAGGAAGATATGGGTTCAAGTTATGTTTCTGGCACATATTTACTGTGTGACTCTGAGAAAGTCATTTAATCTCTCTAGTGTAAATTGTACAACCATTGCCCAGTAGCAACCCTTATAGGTAGAAGGTATCCTCTCATGTCAACAAGCACTTTTACTTACTATGGGCTAAATATACATTATTCACCCAGGAAATTTCCTATGCCAATGAAATCAAAGATGTGAATCGAAACAATAAAAATTTCTTGCATGTAGCAAGTATTTAAGAAATGCTTTTATTACATTAGATGTTTTTGGTGATAATTTCAGAGCATCATTTTCCTAATCCTGAAAACAGAGATAAAAATACTTACATAAGTATTATGTGTTATTCCTCATAAGGTTGTTGTGAATAAAGTATACCTGGAAGTGCCACATCATGTGAATTCCATTAAGTGATCTCTTCTGGTAAATCATAAAGCATCTATTAAGTACTCATTGTATGTCCAACATTAAGCAATACAAAAGAAATCTTTGATTTGGTCCTCATTGCTAAGGCCTCTGCTTTCTTCCTCAAGCTAGGGCATCAAGATGCATACACATGAAACAATTAGAGGTGGTATTTAATGAAGTGCTAAACTGTAGAAAATCAAATAAGTGCTTCAACTAGGGATTGGCAGGGGAGCTAATGAGGGTTCCAAAAAACAAATGGACATTCCATTAGCCTTGTGCTTGTTCCGAGCTAGTAAGTCAAGATCTAGGTCTTTTGATTGAGTCTAGGTTTTACAGAACAAATCTTTTTATTAAGGGGATTTGTTCTGTGAAGTTTGGATTCAAAGAGCTGCACTTGAGGACCTAGGGGGCCACATGTGGCCTCCAGGCCACAGATTCCCTGTTCCAGGTCTAGGATCTCGGCCTTCAGGACTAAATACCACCTGGGATATGATATTATAACATACCTCGGAATAGTCACGGGGCTTTTCCCAGACCTCCTCACCATTTCTTTGTCTTCCTAAATTATCTTGGTATGTGTAATGAGTGAAAACTTCTCAATCTGGGATTATTAAACTTCCCTCTCCCTCCCCTTTCCTGGCTGCTGTCAATCACTTTTACCTTCCTTTGTCTGTTTTCCCTCCCCACCTCTCTTCTCTGCTGTCTCAGTAGGGAAGAATTTGGTGAGGTGAGCCTCTCCACCAATGAGAGAGTAAACAGTCCGGAAAGGGAGCCTGATTAAGTTGGGTTATAAATTCTGATTCTACCCTTTGAAACATGCCCTCTCCTCCATGTTCAGGCATGGGGTAGATTGCCCTCTTCTCTGGGGGAAGAGATTAAACTCCTGTTCTTACGCTAAGGCATCTCTGTGTTTACTTTTCTTACTAAATTAAGGATGAAGGGTATTTTTCAACCCAAACATTGGTATAGTAGAAAGGATGATGGTTTGGAGGATTTAGATGATTGATCCTGGTTCTGACTCTTATTACCGCTATGGCCTTGGCCAAATCACTTAACCTTCATGGGTCTCCATTTCCTTTTATGTAAATTGAGAAGGTTGGACTAGAGAGAAACTGGGTCTGTTCTGTCTTTAGATCTATGACCTTTCTTGAAAAACTATGACAATTAACTACCTAATGACTTCAAGGCTTTCATTTTTTTTTAAATTTTATTGACTTGTTTGTTTACTTTTAGGTTACAAGATTCAGTTCCAGAGTCACTTGAGTTTCAGATTTTTCTCCCCTTCCTCCCCTCCCCACACCCTTGCCATGGTGGCATACAATGATGTATAGGATCTGCAAATTCCTTCACATTGTGCAATAGTCTGGTTGAATAGGTGTTATAGCCAATGGAGTGAACAATGAGAAAAGAGAAACAAAAGCCAAACATCAAAAAGAATGATAGCATGCATTGCTTCGGTCTCCTTTTAAACTCTGATCTTTCTGGATCTTTCTCTGAATGTAGACATCTCCTTCCATCCTGAGACTTGTATAGTTGTCTTTTAACTGTGTGAT
>JAQQSW010017828.1:0-11379 GCA_028646575.1 Pseudocheirus occidentalis | reverse complement strand
GGGGGATTGGGAGGAAGGGGAGAAAAATCTATAACTGAAGTGACTATGGAACAGAATCTTGTAACCTAAAAGTGAACAAACAAGTTAATTTAAAAAAAATAATAATAAAATAAAATAAAATTTAAAAAAATAATAAATAAATAAATAAAATACTTCTCCCTTTTCCAAATACACATCTATATGAGGCCATATTTTCTTCATATACTTCAACCAAAGCTTTTATAGGTAAAAATATTACACAGAGAGAAAGAGATTTAATAGAAAGCAGGTAAGAGAATCCAGTTATCTTCTATTAAGCCTGACAATAAGGATATTTGTAAAAATATATAAAACAATGCCACTTTTCTCACTTTTTTGTTTTGGAAAATAAATTTTTCACAAAATTATGTTATATTCACATGTAATGGATTGACTGATTTTAAATGAATTAATAAATACATCATTTTAAAAACTGAAAAAAAAGTTCTCAGCAGCTCGCAGAAGTTCTCAGTTCTCAATTCACTTCTCTCTCTCCAGGAGTAGTTGCTCAGCCTCCAGATGCTCTCTCCCAGCAGTTCTGGTCTCTACCAGCATTGGCTTTTCTGTATATATAATATTAGCTCCTTCCTGTTCTTCTCCTTCCTATTACATCAACAAGTTCAAATTCCATTACTATTACAATCCTTTACAATTTATGATTGTTACAGTATTGGTACTACTGTGTACAATGTTTTTCTGGTTCTGCCCACTTCATTTTGCATCAGTTCAGATGGGTTCCCAGGTTTTTCTAAAACCATCCTTCTCATCATTTGTTATAGCAGAGTAGCATTCCATCATAATTGTATACAACAAATTGTTCATTCTCCAATTGATAACATCCTTTTATTTTCAATTCTTTGCCACTATAAAAAGAGCTGCTATAAATATTTTTGTGCATATGGGTCATTTTCTCTTTTCTTCAATCTCTTTGGCATGTAGATCTAGTAGTATTATTGATGAGTCAAAGGGTATTTATAGTTTTATATTCCTTTGGTCATGATTCCAAATCATTCTTTAAAATAGCTAAATCAGTTCACAACTACACCAATAATGAATTAGTGTACCCATTTTTCCCTTCTTCTCCACCTTTAATGATTCCTCTTCTGTCATGTTAGCCAAACTAGTGGTTATGATGTGGTATCTAAGAGTTGTTTAAATTTTCATTTCTCTAATAGAGATTTTAGAGCATTTTATATGACTATAGATGATCTTGGTTTCTTCTTCTGAAGAAATATCTCTTGATCATTTATTAACTAGTGAATGACTCTTATTTTTTTTATAAATTTGATTCATTTCAGTAGGTATTTGACAACTGAGGTCTTTATCACAGAAACTTGATATGTTTATATTACTTCATTGTCTATGATACCTTTATCAAAGTGTAGTTTCCTTGATTATCTCTTTTAATTATGTCTATTTTTGTTTTTTTTCTTTATCTGAGATCGTGATTGCTACCTTTGCCTTTTTTACTTCAGTTGGAACATAATGGATTCTTCATTCCTTTATTTAAACTCTCTGTTTATGTCCTACTCTTTCATGTGCATTTCTTGTAAGCAATATTTTAGTGGATTCTGATTTCAAATCTTTTCTGTTATCTCCTTCTGTTTTAAAGGTGAACTCATGCTATTCACATTAATGGTTATGATTACCATTTATTTCCTTTCATTGTTTTTTTCTGTTTATCCTTTTTTCTCTCTTTTTATTCTTTCCCTCTAAAAAGTCTGTTTTTACTTTGGATCACTACCTTCCTCAGTCTTCCCTCCCTTTTATCACCCTACTGTTATCTTTCCTCCTCTTCCCTTCCTAATTCCCTGATGGATAAAACAGATTACTATACCCAAATGTGTACATACATTCTTCCTTCTTTGAACCAATTCAAATGAGAACAAGATTCAGGCATTCCCTTCTATCTCCCTCCCATTTTTCCCTCCACTGTAAAAACTCTTCATTGTGTGCATCTGCTATATGAGGTAATTTCCCCCATTCTTCTTATCTTCCCCTCCTTTCTCAGTGTATCCCTCTTTATTTCTCCTTCTTTAAAAAAATCACTATGTAATTGAGTCACATCCATGTTTTCAGTCTATGTAGAATACTCAGTGCCCTAATAATGATTAAATTCTTATTATTTGCATGTATGATGTTTTCATACAGGAATGCAACAAGTTTAATCTTATTAAGTCCTTTGATTTCTTTTTAGCTTTATCTTTTTATGCTACTCTCCAATTTTGTGTTTGAATGTCAATTTTTCTATTGAGCTCTGATCTTTTAATCTGAAATGGCTGAAGTTCTTCTGTTTCATTAAAAGTTCATTTCCCACAAATGGATTATATTCAACTTTGCTCAGTAGGTTATACCTCATTGTAAGCCTACCTCCTTTGCCTCTGGGAATATCATATTCTGAGCTTTGCTCCTCTTGCATGGAAACTGCTGATTTTTTTATCATCTTGACTCTGGATTCACTATATTTAAATGATTTCTTTTTGGTTACTTTCAACAATTTTGTTGGCCTGGAGCCTCTGGAATTTGGTTATAATTTACATGGGAGTTTTCATTTTGTAATATTTTTAGGAATTAATTTAAAGAAAGATTCTTTCAATCTTTAGTCCTACCTCTGGATCTAAGATATTGGGGCAATTTCCCTTGATAATTTCTTAAAATATGATAGTCAGGCTCTTTTGTTAATTATGACTTTCAGGTACTCCAACAATTCTTAAATTATCTCTACTCAATCTATTTTACAGGCCAGTTATTTTCCCAATGAGATATTTCATATTTTCTTCTAAATTCTTTTGACTTGATTCTTGATTCTTCATAGAGTCAATAGTTTCCGGCTGCCAAATTTTAATTTTAAAGGAATCATTTGATGACTTCAATTTTGTAATTAATTATTTTCTTTAGTGAATTTTTGTGCTCTTTTTTTTACCATTAGGCAAATTCTGTTTTCTAAGGCATTATTTTCTTTAGTATTTTTGTGCTTCTTTTAACTCTCTTTTCATGACATTCTTGCATTACTCTTATTTGTTTTCACATTTTTAAAAATCTATCACTCATTTCTTTCTTTAACTCCTTGAGAAATCCTTGTTGGGCTTGTGTCTAATCAGTTTTGATTGTAGTTTTTGATTGTGACTGTTTTCATCTTTTTGTCTTCTGGGTTTGTCTTGCTTTTCCCTGTTACCATAGTAACTTTTTTGTGGTCAATCTCTTTTTTTCTGTTGTTTGCTCATTTTTTTCCAGCCTACTTCTTAACTTTGACCTTTATTTTAAAGTTGGGATTTTCTTACATTGTGGTAGGAAGACCCTGTCAAAAGCTTCCGGCTTTTTTATATGCTGCTGTTCAGAGCTAATTCTTGGAGTGTCCAATGCTCTCAATGATGTGTGATCTATGTAGGATCTGATCACTGCTATCCTGGTCTCAACTCCGGTCTTTAACAAGGAATGTACCCTGCTTCTCTGTTATTGCAAGCATTATTGCATCTCTTGTCCCTGGAACTATGACCAGGTTCTCTACTCTCCTACAGCTTGAAACACTAACACTTTTCTCTACTTTAGTACTGTAGCCTTGGTCCCTGATGCCTTATGACGGACCACAAGCACTCTTCTCCAATCTGAAATTTCAAGCCAAAACTGTATATGGACAATAGAGTTGCCAGTCAGTGCCAGCTACAAGTGCCAACAAAGGGTATTTTATCATCTCTTTACAAACAGTTGTTTGACCATTTTACTGTCTCTAGGTGGAATTCCAGGTTGGCCCCCATGCCAGTGTTACAGATATCTCCTGCTAACCTCCAAAGTTATCTTAGACCGGAAAAATGTCTCACCCTAACTTTTGTTGCCTCTGCTGATTCAAAATTCTATTTGAGGAATGCTTTTAAAGTTGTTTGGAGTGGAATATTGGAAGATCCTGGCTGGTTTTCTGCTTCTAATATGCCATCTTGGCTCCATCTTCATTTATTTTAAATGATATTTCTCTTTCTATGTCTTCCTGCTGTGTATTGCTGGTAATATTTAGAAATATTGATGATTTGTGTGGGTCTATTTTACATCTTGCAACTTTTCTAAAGTTCTTACATATTTCAGTGAGAATTAAGAGAGAAAAAGTCTTCTTTCTCCACCTCTCATTAGCTCTGCCCCACCCCTCTTTCAGACTAATCCTTTATCAGTAGGTTTCATACTTTTTTTAAATTGAGATAATTTGTTTTTTATATAATTTTAATTTTCCCAAGTGTCTCTTTCCCTCCCTTTCCCCAAGTACCTCCTCTTATAACAAAGTATTTTGAGAGAATAAAAAGGAAAAGCAAAAACCCATCTATGCATATGTATATACATATAGATCAATTAATACTGCAATAATATTTGAAATATATGAATACATAAAATGTATTATTGTATAGAGGCAACTACAACAAGAGCCTCATAGTTATGCAAAGCATAAAGGATAGATTACATCATTTCTCTTTTCTGGAGCCAAACTTGTTTCGAACAATTTTGTGACATTAATTTTTATATTGTTTTTGTGTTTGTTGCTCTTTCCATTTACATTTTATTCATTGTGTATATTCTTCTCTTTGCTGTTCTGTAAACCTACTGTGATGGTTCTTTTTATTTTTTTTCTATTTTAGCCCACTATTTCCAAAGCATAGCTAATTATCTTTGCCCCTAAACTCTTCCTTGAAGATTTCTTCCCATTCTGAAATTTCCTACTCTGTCAAGGATATGACCATTCTTCCAGTTATTCAGACCTGTAACCTTAGTGTCATTTTCAATACATCTCTCTCACTTCCCAAAGGTAACTAATCAATTGCCACATCTTAAATTTTATTTCCCCTCCCCTCGCATACACATCTACTTCTCTCAACACACGTAGCTACAAGTTTAATTAAGATCCATGTTACCTCTAACCTGGACTATAACAATAGACTTATAGTTCATCTCCCTTTCTAAAAGTTTCTCCCAATACATATTTGCCAAAGGTTTCTTCTTTAAAAAAGCTTAAGTCTGACCACAGCATCCTGCTCAGGACTCCAGTGGCCTCCTAATACCACCAAGATTGAATGTAAAAGCCTTTCTCTAGTGTTGAAAGCTCTTTACATCCTGAACCTTTCCTATGTTTCCAATCTACTTACAGTCTACTCTTCACCAAATACTCTATCATCCAGTCATACTGGCCTCTTTACTGTTCCACTCCATTCCCTGACTCCATGCTTTAATATTAGTTGCCCCTCCCCTTCCTGAGATGCTATTTCTCCTCTCCTCTGGCTCTTGGTTTCCCATTCTTACTTTAGCTCAGACTCCATCTTCAACAGCATTCATTTCCTAGTCTCTACTCTTCCTTACCCTGTTGCTAATGTCCTCCTCTTTGAGGTTATTTTTAATTTAATCTACATGTATCTCCATGAGGTTATGGATTTATCTTTCTTGTGTGTGTGTGTGTGTGTGTGTGTGTGTGTGTGTGTGTGTGTGTGTTCAGCATTAAGGAAGAGCCTGGTTGATGGAATAATTGACTCAAGCAAAAACACATATGTTGCACGCTCCCCACCTGCCAAAGCTTCTCATTTCTAGGCTCAACAACCTCAGTTAATTCAATGTCATACTTTCCAGGCCCTTCTCTAACATTTTTACTCCTTTCAAGACACGTTTAAACATGTTGTGCCCGGTACTGAATAACTCTATCCAGAAAGTGTGCCTAATTTTATTGAGTTCTAAAATTCTATTAGTTGTGTTTTTTTTATTTTGTTTTGTTTTTTGGCTACTATATTATGTCATTCACTCATGATGAGATTACAGTCCACTAAAACCACTAGACTTTTTCTCAGACAAGCTTCTTTTCCATCATAGCTGTCTCATTTTGAATTTGTGAGGTTGATTGTTTGGCCTGCAACACTGAATCATTGCCCAACTTATGTTTAAGGATGGATAGATGCTGCTCACAGTACAAATAATAGATCACCTTTACAGAGGGAGTACAAAGAACTATTATAAGATTGTTTTTTCACTTCACAAGGTAGGGAAAAGGGATTTTACCACACTTTTTACTTTTTGCAAGGATCCTTATAATGGCCTTCCTGCTGAGAGGAATAACCAATTATATACATGTTCAAAGCAAGGAGGTCTTCCTGATAAAGGGGAAGGTAAAAATTATCAAGATATGCCTATCTATGACATGGTTCATTAGAGAGAGCAAATAATTTTTATGGTGTATAGATAAAACAATTGAAAAAGAAAGTTAGGAAATAAAGGATACTAAGGATAAAAAGGATAAGGATACTAAGGATAAACTGGGACAAAGGTTAACAGTTTTCTGATTGAAAGAATGTGACAGCATAGAAAATGCAAGAGAATAATCTAACTAGGGAATGAAAAAGTAAGGGATAGCACCCTGCTTGAGACAAATTTTAAAATTTTATAATGTTAATGGACCAGAGACAGAAGGGAGAACTATCTGATACTTATTCTGTCTTCTAAATAAAATAAAAATGTTATTCAGACAACATATGCAATAAAAAAATTTTAAATATAAAGGGAACATTTGATTTGACCAATAAATCTAAGGACTTCATCTAAGGCAGAAAGAGGTCAAACTGCTTTCTTGACATCAGCAAGTGTTAGAGGAAGAATATGAACCCAGATATTTCTAAGCTCAAGCCCAGCATTCTATCTACCATATCATCATGACCTTCTTATTCAGATACTATAAAAATTGGTTATTGGTTATTGAAACTCAAAATATTTAAGAGCACTTCTCTGTATAAATGAGTTTAAATAATTCAACACATGTTCTATCCCAGAGTACTTACTTAAAAAAAAAAAAGGTAGGGATTCCGAGAAGTTGGTGAAGTAAGTCAGAAAATTTCAAGCTCTCTGGATTTCCACCATGAACAAGGTGAAATGATGCATCATGGTAAATATAGGGAGGTATAAACAAACAAGAGTTGGAACAAAACAGTGGACCTCCTGGGACAATCCTCAGGACTGAGATTTGGTCCCTATTAAGTGTAACACCTCCAGGTTAGTTTCTTTGCAAGAGCAATCTGTGAGACCTGGGGCTAGCTGGTTTGGGAGATAACCTCAGCTCCAGCGACAGGAATTTTCATCTCTAGCACAGTGTGGGGAATCGAGACTCAGCCAGGGAAGATTTAGGAAACCTCTGCTGATAAGGGACACCAAATTCAGTTGTGGTGCTGAGACACAATCTGGGCAAGGACATTGCAGAAGCAGTGGGGCAGGATGTCTCTGGCTGTGAGCACATATAGGAGGGCAGAGCTTTTGGTTTCTGTTCCATGCCATAGGGAAAAATTGAAAGAGGATCTGAGTTCAGAGACACCATCCCCCCATACCCTAGGACTAGAGGTGATTACAATAACAAAATGCTATATATATTTTTAAATAAGCATGCAAAAGAGAAAGAATCTAACTATAGAAAGTTACTGTGGGTATAGAAAAGATTTGTGTATATCTTCAGAGGAGATTCTCAAAACACAAAACATTCTCTCATACCCCAAAGATTGACATCAAATGGTTACCTGCCCCCAAAGATTAATAGAACTTAAAAATACTTTAAAAATTAGATGAGAAAAATTTTTTAAAAATTTAAGAAAAATAAAATTATGAAAAGAAAGTCAACCAACTAGAAAAGGAGATTCAGAATCTTGAGGAAGAAAAATGACTCTTTTAAAATTATGACTGGGGAAGGGGAAACCAGCAAAGTTATAAGATACCAAGAAATAACAAAACAAAGTTCAAAGAATGAAAAAAAATGGAAGAGAAAGTGAAACATCTCATAAGAAAAGCAAATGATCTGGAGAATAGATCAATAGGAGAAAGCATAAAGATAATCTAACTACCTGAAAGTCATGATCACAAACTTGATATAATAATATGAGAAATGATTAAAAATAATTCTCCTTAATATGGTAGAAAAAGAAAAAAAATGTCCACAAAACACAACTTGAAAGAGATCCCACAAGGAAATGTTATTCAGGCTCATATCCCTGTACCATAAGAAATAAAATTTATTTCATTATGTCTTCTTTGGAGACATATTTAGTCACTCCCTATAATCTGAAATCCCCTGCCTTTTAATGGAGTTTCCATTGTATTTTTTTCACTCTATATCTATTTATATCAATATTCCCAAGTGTCTCTGAATTCTTCATATTAATATTTGATATTTTATAGAACAATAATATGCTGCTACTTTATTATTTCACAATCTTTCAGTCATTCTTTGCTTGATCAGCACCTACTTTATTTTCCAAACTTCTGTTATCACTGAAAGTGTTATTATAAATATTTGGAAATGTGTCTGTATGATTTTATGTACATATTTATATGTATATGTATATATAGACATATATGCTTATATGTGTGTATTCTTTTAGCTACATATATTTTATATGTTTTGTTCATACTATATACACACATGTATGGATGAGTGTATGCATGTATACATACATGTTTTTAATACAGTCATTAATTTCCTTGGTGCCAGTTTCCAGGAATTACTGGTTCAAAAAAGTATTAGCAGTTTAGCAAATTTTCACAAAAAAATTCCAAAATGCTTTCCCATCATTCCAGAAAAATGAGATGAATTCTGGGATTGCTCAAGAATTTACTACTATGCCCATCTTCCTATAACCTCTCCATTGCTGACTGTTTCTATATATTATCACCCTTGTAGATGCAATGGTTGAGGTGAAACCTCAGTCGTTGTTTTTTTAACCATTTTTCAAATTATTGATATTGCTTATTTTTACTTTTATATTACTTTTGTTTCCAAGTATATTTCCCTCAACTAGTGAGCCATCTTTCATAACAAAGAATTGTTAAAAAAGAAAAATGAAAAGCAATTTAGAAAAACTAACCAACAAATCAAGTCTGACAGCAATACGCTACTTTTATATTCTCCAACCTCTGCAAAAAAAATGCATTTTCCAGTTCCATCTTTGAAGCCAGACTTGGTCATTATGGTGAGACAGCATTGAGGACCTTTTGTTAATTTTCTCATTTTATTCCTTTCCCTCATTTTTTCTTTCTTTTTGCTCTTTAGATAAAGTAGCTGGTGGCACAAAGGCTAGAACCATCACCTTCAAGTCAGGAAGATGTGAGTTCAAATCAGTCTTAAATATCTACTAGCTTTATGAACTTGGGAAAATCACTTAACCTCTGCATGCCTGTCTCCTCTACTTTAAAACAGTAATAATAGCAGCACCATCCTCCCAGAGTCATGAGAATACACACACACACACACACACACACATACACACACATGCACATACATCTATATGTATATGTGTGTAGATAGATAGATATACTTCTTCACACTGAATCATTGAACCTTGCCATGCTTCTCTTAGTTCTTCATATCTGTCTTTTCTTAGAGTAATATTTCATTACATTCATATACCATAGTTTATTTAGCCACTCTCCATTTATTGGGCATCAAATTTATTTTTCTCTTTCTTTGCTGCCACAAAAGCACTGCTATCAATAGTTTGTTGTCACTGATTTATTTCTTTGATGTCCTTGAGATATATGTCTATTAGTGGGATATCCAGGGGGAAAGATATGGGCATTTTAGTTCCCTCCCCTTTATTAGCATAATATTAATTTCTACTCAGAACAGTTGGATCAATTCACACTTCCACTATTAATATGTTAATATATCTCAAGATTTTTTCTCTTTTAATGAATGATTTGAAACCCTTTCCATATTGTTATTAATAGTTTGAATTTCTCCTTTTTTGTTTCAGAATAATTTTTGCTTATTGTTGTTATTGTTATTGTTCGTGTTCTTTTAAAGACTATTGGGTAATGATTCTTAGCAACTTTATGCATATCTTTGATACTGGCAATTTAAAAATCTGTTTGATACAGTTTTCCCAGTTAATCTAATCAGTTAATCTACAATTCATACAATCTATGAATTGTAACTAATATTTTTAACAACAATATTTTCCTGGCAAAGACATATAGCTTCATTTTATGGAGAAAAATGTTTACCAAAGTATAATAATTGAAGATGGCCCAATAGTAAATAGAACTACACAGTGAGTTTTAACTTATTCTAAGAAGTAATATAAAAGATATGACAGTGGGGATGTATGACAAGAATAGGATTTAGATTTATTATATATCTATAGTAATAGAAAATATTCATACCACCAAGTATTGCCCTTTTAGACATGGGATATTAAAAGATCCATAGAATGGTTCCTTGCATATAACTTAGATGTTCTATAGAGAAAATATATGTTTGAATAAAAATGTGCCCATAAAATATGAAAGGAGTAATCACCTGATAATCAGAAAAAAAATGTAATTTAAAGAGTTTGCTTTGATTTCATCAAGGCAATTCACAAACTAAGTATGTTTTATAACATATTTAGAAAATGTATGGATAGCATTCCATGGAGGTATAACTAACATGTTGAAAAATAATATGCTCTCCTCATTTCCTAGTTTGGCTATGCTAACCATAATGACCACTCTTGGTCCAAGTATACAATGTAAAATTCCATAGCCTTTGAGTTATAGATAATTTCTTCAAACGGGTTGGGACACTAAAATGATCAATGACAAGTCAAATGGGAGAATTCAGAGATCTAATTACCAATTTTTTCATCTTCTGTAATATAAAATAAGACTAAGAGGTAACAACCAAACTAATCCACAAGAAATTAGGACTCACTCAAAAACTATCATAAGAAAGAATTATAAACTAGTTTTTAGACAGAAATCTTATTGCAAATCATCTGATTTTGTAAAATCAGTTGACTAGTTCTCTTACTGTACCTTTGTAAAGCCAATCAGCAGTAGATTTCTGTGAGGAGCTTTTAAGATTCAGATTACACAGTATTAGTGAACACTCTGTTAATTCCATTATGAATCTTTATTCAGTACAATGTTCACAGTTTCCACAATTCACAATATTATATACAATCTTCAGAACAAGGAAAGTCTCTATATTTTATCTTATTACAGAAAGGAACAAGGAACAAGAGAAGACTCAGCTGGTTTCCCTAAGAGAGAAACCAGCTTCACAGTTTTAGATTCAATAAGTCAAGTCAGAGATCCAATCAATCAATTAACAAAGGAATGACCTAGTTTCCCTACAAGAGAGTTGATTCAATCAACAATTCACAATATACTGATCTTCCACTCCTGGGGCAACCATTAACTGTAATTTCCAAATAAAGTTCTTAGACAACCACACAAATCCTTCCACCCCTTGATTTCCAACAAACCTCAGTTTAGTCCAAGGGGAGGCCTTATCTTCACTTTGACTCTGGGTGGTCTCTCTGAGTCCCTGGATCCCCTTCCCTGGTCCCAGCTCCCTCCTGAATCTGCCAGACAATCACCTAG
>JAQQSW010017827.1:0-11380 GCA_028646575.1 Pseudocheirus occidentalis | reverse complement strand
GGTAGGGCAGGGTCAGGGGGAGGGTTGTCAGAAGCACACGCTTCTGTAAAGGGACAGTGACAAAGTAGAGAATGGAACAAGGGATGGGGGCTGGATAGGAAGGAGGGAAATATAGTCAGTCTTTCACAATATGTCCATTGTGGAAATGTTCTGTGTAACTACACATGTACAGCCTGTGTTGAATTGCTTATCTTTCCAGTGGGGATGGGTGACAAGGGAGGAAGGGAAAGAATCTAGAATTTAAAGTTCTAAAATCAAATGTTAATATGTGCATACATATATATATATATATGTGTGTGTGTATGTGTGTGTGTGTGTATGTACCTATATAGGAGGACATAGGACATAGGAGGAAATAGGAGAGAGCAGACTGGGGGAGGGGGTATAGAGTGGAATCTCTGTTTTGGGGTGGTGGGGAAAGATGGGGAGAAAATTTGTAACTCAATATCTCAAGGAAATGAATGATGTAAACTAAAAATAAACAAAAGTTAATTTAAAAAAAGAAAAAGAAGACCAGTTCTTTAAAGAGATCTATAGAAAAGGTTTATTGGGAGTATCAGAAGCGTCTGGTGATAAGAGCATGAGAGGAGAGAAAAGGGAACTATATCAGAACAACACGCAGTAGGGCCTTGCATCTAGTTTCTCTTAAAGGGTTGGAGGGTAGGAAGGAAAAGAATGAGAGCTAAAAGGAATTTTGGAAAGAATGATATAGTCTAATCTTGTTTTATACATTAGGGAACATATGCCCCTGGAGGTATAATGCCAAGGTCCCACAGCAGCAAAGCTGAGATTTCAATGATGGTCTTCTGATTAAGAATTCCGAACCCTTCTCATTACTCCACACTGTCTGTGGCTAGAGTCACTCATGCCCTCCCACACATTGCTGCAGTCTTATAAAATAAATACTTTTTAAAATTATAAGTGTTCAGGTCTCTGGGCCCAAGATACAAATTTACATGTTGTTTTGCATAAGTTGGCATATGGAGTTCACACACCCCTAGCTCCTGGAATGGGAAATTAAATTAAATTAGATTAATTAGTGCGACTGATTGCAATTGTTTTCAAACCTAATATTAAGGCTGCTACACACATACAATACAGAGCAGAGTTTTTAACAGGGTGAGGAAAGAAGGTAAGTGCTCTAGCTCTAAATGCTATCTAGCTATGGACCATCCTGGAGATAAGGACAGGGAAAACGGGATTTCTCAAATTCCCTTCCACTTTTCTACTTCACCCTTGTTTCTTCTACTTCTTCCTCCCCTTCCTTTTCTCCATTCTCTGCATCCCCTTCCCCAGGACCCCAAATGGTAGAAGAGAAAAAGGAGGTTGTAGGAAATGGGATGAGCCCTTTTTTATCTCTTCTCTCAAGCTCTGGTTTCCTCTCGACAAGACTAAATGGCAGGCAAAAAGACCTATTAGTAGCAAGGACTGGGTGCCCAGAAGATTCACTCAGCCACTTCTCATACACTTTCTAGAAGAGATATTACAGATGAGCCTCAGGGAGATGAACCCGAGTGGGGCCACTGGCTGATGGATTCTGACCATTCACTTTCAAGAAGCATCTCTATTTGTATTTCTTCCAGAACAGGATGTTTGTTGGCCTTTTGACAGGGTCACAAGAGTAAGATGGGTATTGCCAAAGAGCAACTTCAACAGGCATTTACTGAGCAGACAATGTGCTAAGTACTGGTGATACAAAGACAAAAAAATGAAACTTTGCCTGGAAAAGCTCGCCCTCTACTCTATATCCAAAACAAATTCAAAAGAACTTCATGGGGGTGGGGGGATAATAACATCAAAATGGAAGAGGAAAGGCTTCCTGGAGAAGGTGGCACATGAGCTACACCTTGAAGGAACGTAGGGATTCTACAAGATGGAGGAGAGGATGGAATGCATCAGGCGTAGGTCACAGCTTGTGCGGCATCCCGAAGGTAGGAGATGGATTGTCTGGCATGAGGAATTCAATTTGGCTGGAATGTAGAATGTGTGAGGGGAAGACTTGTTCATCCATATGTCAACAAAGGTTAGATTCAAATTGAGAAGGGAAAGGAAATGGGGAGTCCTTGGAATTTCTTGAGCAGGTAAGTGACTGATCTGAACTTCATTTTAGGAACAGCAGTTTGACAGAGATGTGAAGGGTAGATTGGAGAGGAGCCAGAGAGATCAATAAGGAGGTTACTATAACTGTCCATCTCAGAAGTGAGGAGGGCTTGAAGTAGGTGGCAACTATATAGCAATGTATGGGGGCAAAAGAGTCAGATAATATCATGGTACCCTTCTCAGACCCCTGGGAAACAAATGTACAATACCAAACTATTTCTGCCAGGAAATCTAGGATCTGAGCACAACTCCACTCTCCTCCGCCCTTTCTCCCTTTGAAGTGTGGTGCACCATAATATAGTTCAGGGGAGAAGAATTCTGAATCTAGACTTATAGACCTGGCAAGGTTCGAATCTATGGCTGTCTCTAAGATCTTGAACAAAGAACATGACCTCTCTTTGACCCAGTTTCCTCATTCATAATGAGGAATTTAACTAGAAAGCCTTGGACATTTACCCCTGCTTTACATAGATGATCCTAGGGTGGCTTTGCCCTGTCAGCTTTACTTTTAAGCCCAGCCTTATTTCAAATTTCTTCATTACTCAAGAGTGCTACCATCCTTCCAGGTTGGAAACCTCAATGTCATCCTCACTCTCATCCTCTCCACACTGACAGTCATTTACAAATCTTGTCAATTCTGTCTCCATATCTCCTTATTTGCTCACACAGCTACAAGCCCATCTCAGGGTCTTCTTATCATTTCCCACATAGACTTTTGTAATAACCCCCTATTTGTTCTCTCTTCACCAAGCATCTCCCCATTACAATCCATTCTTCACATAGTTACTAAAGTGATTTTTCCAAAGCATGTCTGACCACACTTAAAAAACCTCTTGGATAACTAGAAACAAACATCTGTTTAGCTTTTAAGCTCTTCACAACCTAGCCCCCTTCCTACCTTCTGACTCTTATACCTCACTCTCACTCACCCATTCCAGTCCACTTTTAGTCACCTCCTTGCTATTCCTCATACCTTCCTCTTTTTGGAATCTACTGTTTCATTTAAGACTCATCCCAAGCACCACCCTCTAAACAAAGTCTTTCTCAGTCCCCTAACTTGCTAGTGCCCCCTGCCAAGACTACGTTGTAATGTTTTGCATATTATCTACATACTTATACATATACATGCTGCCTCTCCCCCCTTAAAAAACAAGTTTCTTGAGGGTAGGGATTGTTTCATTTTTGTCTTTATATACCCAGGTCTTGTTCAAACTTCATTTTCAAAGAGGACCAAGAGCAAAATAATGTCCTGACTCGTGCATGAATTGGATTTAAGTGAGACAGAGTTGCACAAAGTTGTCAGCCTCACTTTGTCTTCCAGAGTCATTGAAATCTGATGACAGGACAAAAGCTAAGATCCAGTGATGACCGTGCACGCCGTGGACAACCTTGGAATCTTTGGTGTCTGACCAAGCACTCCAGAATACTTGCTTTGCTTCATGGCCTTTGGAAGAGATATTCTCATCAGTCCATTCCTCTGGTCATTGTCTTCACATGCTTGAGGTAGACATCTCAACTCACAGAGGCGTATGAGGCTATTGGTCACCCTCAACCTGGTTCAGCCCATCTGCAGAGAATATTTTACTAGGGTGTAGTCACCACCTGCTACAACTTCTTTGAGAATGTTTAGTAGAGTGCTTGATACAATGTAGTAGCTTAATAAAAGCTTTTGGTTTACTTAATGATTTGCATTAATTAATTGGATAATAATATTTATGAAGCATTCATAGTGGACGCAACTTGTACAAAGCATAGATATTGGCGCACTTACTTCTTCTGTCATCTAATCCTAATTCTTTTTGCTTCATATGCTAGCACAGAGCCTGACTTATAGTAAGTTCTTAATCATTGCTTGATGATTGACTGTCTTCCTTTCCTATTCCCTTCTCTTTCCTGAATTAGTCCTGAATTTGTTGGATTAAGCTTTAATGTCTGGTAAGTCTACTTGGGCTGGCTGGGCTATTTGACTAAGAATGAGCCTAAGCCATGGGGACAGGGTATAGGCCATTGGATCCAGAGGACTGGGCTTTGTGACTGGATTTAAACTTTGCCTCCCCAGATCTGTCTTGGTGCCTGAGAAACTAGTTCACAGTGTTTCTCTTTGAACTTCCCGTCTCAAAGGTCCAGAGTCATGCCTACTGTACTCTAGATCTCTCAACAGCATCATTAGATTTTCTGAATGTTACCTATACCTGGAATGAACTCACCCCCTCAATCCCACCTCTCAGACTCCCCCTCACAACAGCTCAGGCTTCGCTCTCTATATTAGTCCTTTTCAGATCCCCTCCCCACCCCCCAGATCCACCCCCTCATGCTCATGCTTATACCTCCAAAAAAAACCTAGCTATTTGTCTATAACTACATGGGCATATTTTCTCTCACTGTATAGACTGTAAACTCCTTGAGGGAAAGGACCACTTCATTTATGTCTTGATATTCTCAGAGCATAGCACAGTGCCTAGAACATTGTAGGTAGTACATTGTTGTTTAATGATTAATTAAAATGTTGGTATTCCCATCTACTCTCATAGCCTAGTAAAGAATACATTAACCCTTTGACTTTCTTACTCAATCTTTGATGAGATCAAGATCATGCTGGCAGGTTTTCTACTCTCTGAGTTCAACAAACTCCTATACCTAAGTTGTGCATACCCTGGATTAGGGGATCCACTTAAATCTTATAGTTTAGTAGTTAGTGTGTGTGGAAAAGTGTGTGCATGTGCATGTGTATATTTGTGTGTTTGTGTGTGTTTGGGGCACCTGATAATAGTCCTGGGAGATCTGCTCCTATTTCCTTACATCTAATAGAAAAAGCACTGAAAACTTTGATCAAAATGAAGGCCTGAGTTCAATGGGAAGTCATTTCAACTCTATGAGCTCCATTTCCTCATCCATCAAATAATGATAATAATCATTGAAAGGAGAATTATTTTTGCTAAGTTGTCTTGCTTCTCTCATCTATATTGGAGTTCTAATTAGCAATTCCTATCGGAGAGGGATTTTTCAGTCATATCTAACTCTTTATGATCCCTTTTGAGGTTGTCTTGGCAAACATACTGGAGTGGTTTGCAATTTCCTTCTCCAGCTCATTTTACAGATGAGGAAACTGAATCAAACAGGATTAAAGTGACTTATCCAGTGTCACACAAGCTAGTAAGTGTTTGAGGTCAGATTTGAACTCAGTAAGATGAATCTTCCTGAATCCAGGCCCAGCACTCTCTCCATTGCTCCACAAGCATCACAAAAAGAGTAAGGGACAAAAAATAGAATTAGAATGCTTGGAAGACCTTAGTAAAATGATCTAAGGTCACAAACTCTCATAAGGATAAAAACCTGTGACTCTCACCTTTGTTATACACACCTGGTATGCATACTCCAGGAACTAATTATTCCTGTTAGGTACTAAACTCAATTGTTTCTATTAGCTAAAGGTATACCCTACCCTAGGTACAACTCAGTTCTACTTAAAATGCTTCATTCATTTAATCCAAGCACTTGTTTAGCCATCTCACTATTTAAAGAATTACTTGTGAATCAGTACAGGCAAGCACTTAGTGTGATAGCTACTTCTAAATGACAGGACCAGTGATGAAAGAAGAGGTTTGCTTGATTCTCACCTTGGAATAGGCCAAACCTCCAGAACATTGAGGTGCTTACTTCTGGTCCCCAGGCTCTGTAAGCTTCTTCTTCCACCTGTGTAGCTGGGGGAGGGGGAGCTCAGCTCTTTGTTTCTCCTTCTTCCCCTATGAGAAGCACCCATGGGGATGCTTGTATTTCTTTCAGCACAAGCTAGCCTGGCCCTCTGATTTTGTAAGCACCCCCTTCTTCAGCATCTGAGGGGACTAATGTCTTTCCATTTAGACTGTTGAATGTCCTGCTTAATAATAAATACATTCTTGACATTGTGAAATGAGACCCTGCTTCTAATAAACCCCATGCTGATCCATGTGGTGGAATGAGTGGGTAATCAGTCTTTCCAGCCTGCTCAAACTTTGGCTCGGATTATAAAGACTACATGAATCAGAGACACCAGCCGATAAAATAAACCCTACCCCCAGCTGCTTTGCTCTTTTCTCAAAACAGTAACAGAATATTCTCTCCATCTTCCCTCCTACCTACCCCCTTTCCTAGTTTGGGGTTTTAGAATTTTTTTAATTCATTGTCAGCTAAATATACATTTTCAGACAATTACCAGATGTCTGTGTAGAATAACAGAAAAAGCTATGCATGGGGAAGTCCAGAGACCTGGGTTCTAGTCTGGGTTCTATCACTGCCCCTGGCAAGATATTGGGACTTGGGCAAAACTATTGAATTTGGAGTCAAGAATCTGGGTTTAAGTACCAGGTCTGCCCACTCAATCTCTGTGACTTTGGACTGGATAGATTGTAAGCTCCTTGAGGACAGAGACTCTTTTTTTCTATGTCTTGGTATCCCCAGAGTTTGACACAGTGCCTGGAACATGGTGGGTAATAAATATTCAAAATAACTTTCAGATCCAGGTCTCTCCTGAAATGAAATCTCATATAGTCACTTAAGTATTTGAACCATGCTGCCTCTGTGATTCCATGATCTCTCCATCCCTTTATCCTAAATTCCTACTGCCTCAGTATGAATGAGTGTGTTGCTTTCCTACAACACTGGTAGCAAGAAAGCACCAGATACCAGGAGAGGAGGCCAGGGGTGTCATCAAATGGGGAAAGCCTATAGAGTATTAGAATACCAAAGAACAACTTTGCTTGTTTCACAATTTTGCCTAGGGACAGCTCTGTCACTGTGCCTTCCATATTATATGAATCTACAGAGAAGTCAAATGAATAATATTCAGCTATATCCCCTCCATATAAGCTAATGAGACCCTTTGAACAGAAGCACCATTAGCTGCTCTGAACCAAATGCCAAGAGAGACAGCCTGGTATGTATAGTGCAGAGTGCTTAGAGGTGAAATCTGCAACATGTAGGCTCAAATCTCTCCTTAGGACTGTTAGAGAGCCCTTTGCAAACCTTAAAGCACTGTATAAATGTACACTCTTATTATTAATATTCTCATTTTCCCTCAGTCAGCCTGCTCTTGAATTCATGGACAATCTTTCCATCAAATGCCATTATGTCCATGGCCTGCCCTTAGACACTCTTCATAATGATGTCCTTAAATGCTTCCAAGTTCCAAAAATCCCCATGAGACCAGCATCTCCTAGAGATGGGGCCCTCTCCTCTCTCTTATCTTTGTTCTTTTCAAAGGACAAAGCTGATTCATCACTGGAAAGGAGATGAAACACCCTGATTTATTGTCTGCCTTAATAGTCTGTGTGGAACTACCCCCAAAAAAGGAGCTGTTTTCTCAGAAAATTTGCTGAATCAAAATTAGCCAGGAAACATAACTAATGATCAGAAATTACAGTATATTTAGGAACAGTGTGTTTAATTCAGTCCCAGGGTTGCTGGGTGAGAATAGTTCGTGTTTAATGGAAAACAGAACAGTTATGGTGTAGGGGGGAATGTAGAAGCTGGAGTAGGAATTAATGATGGACTCTCTTAGGCAGGACATGTGAGCACATATCTACTAATGAATTCAGTTACTGGATAGGTTTCCTTTTTGTTGTTGTTGTGGTAGGTGGGTGGCTCCATGGATAGAGTGCTGGGACTGGAGTCAGGAAGACCTGAGTTCAAATCCAGCCTTAGACACTTACTAGCTGTGCAACTTCAGGCAAGTTACCTTACTTCTGTCTTGCTCAGTTTCATCATCTGTTGAATGGGGATAATAATTGTACCTATCTCCTGGGGTTGCTGTGAGCGTCAAATTCAGCTAAGTGACTGGTATATAGGAGACACTTCTAAATACGTGTTTCCTTCATAGGATCGTAGCTATGGAGCTGGAAGGGACTGTAGGGAGATCCTTAGGACTACATTTTACAAGTGGGGAAGCAACTTGCCCAGGGTCACAAAGCTAGTAAGTGCCTAAGGCAGAAGATGAACCCAATGTCATGCCTAGTACTCTGTCCACTATAGCATACTGCTCTGTGGCACTGGTTATTTGCCCTTGGAAATCTGCCCCTGGGGCCTTTTTATAATTCATGGGTAGAACATAAACGAACTGTATAATTAGATGCCTTCAATTCTGGACTCTCAGTCAGACAGGAGAGTGTGCTCATTCCTACTAGCAATAAATTGCTCCAGGATGTCCTTCTCATAGGAGCACAGGTGTGGAGCTGAAAGAGAACTCAAACCTATGTAGTCCAACTCCCTCATTAAACAGATGAACAAACAAAGCTACAGGGAGCTTCAGTGACTTGATTGAGGTCATCCAGGTAGTTAGGTATGAGAGGCAGGATAGGAACCCATATCTTTGGACTCTTGAGTTAGCATTCTTTCCACTGTACCATGTTGCCTTCTCTTCTTTTTTTTCCCTCCCTTGTCCACTTATATTTTACATGACCTCCCATAAATATCCTTTTTCTTCACCTTTCCCTTTCTCTTCCCCCACTTTCCTTGATGTAATCTACTCTAGAGATTCAGAATTCTGTACATTTCTGCATATGGATAGAGTAGGTGATGTGTCCATAAAAAGAATGGAGATTTTATCAAGGTAGGCAATCTAAAGGATTCCATTATTCTAATAAAAGAAGAAATATCATTCCAGTTCCCCCTTTTTTCACATTAAATCTTACTTCAATTTCACATTATTCATTCACTACACCAATTAAGGATTTTTTAAAAAAGGCTAGGGAGTGAGTGGTGGTGGGTGGATGTCAACTATGTATGTTGGCTTTAGGATCACAGGTCTAGAGTTAGAAGGGAACTTACAGGTCATCTAATTCAAACCCCTTACTTTACAGATGAGGAAACTGAGGGAAAGAGAGGCTGGGTAACTTGTCCATGGTTACACTTTAAATTAGTAGAGATGGAATTCGAACACAGTACTTCTGACTCCAAATCCTGACTCTTGTCACTGCATCAGGATGCTTCTCAAAAACTCTTTTAAAAAAAGTTAAATAGTTAGAAAGATTTCCTTTTGACTTACTTTATACTGTGTCATAGGTGGGTTCTACCCAAGGGTGGCAGGACTTTAGATATTGCCTCTCTAGGCCTTTGCAGTTCAGTCTGCCCACTGGCACCTTGGTCAGACAAGAGACAACTTCTGATTAAGTTTCAATGACTGGGGCTGCTCCCAAGATTATTTGGTCAGTTCAGACATGGGGAAAGATGGAGTCTATTGGGATAAGACATTTATTTCTGAGGAAAGAAGGGATGGAATGAGCAAGGAAACAAACATTTACTAATCTTCTACTATATTCTAGGCACTGTGCTAAGTACTTCAAAAATGAGATCTTGGGGCAGTTAGGTGGCACAGTGAATAGGGCACTAGCCTTGGAGTCAGGAGGACCTGAGTTCAAATCCTTCCTCAGACACTTGATGCACTTACTAGCTGTGTGACTTTGGGCAAGTCACTTAAGCCCAATTTCCTTATATTCCCCCCTCCAAAAACAACAAACAAGCAAACGCAAAATCTCATTTGATCCACTCAATAACCTTAGGAGGCATGCAATATTAGCATCCCCAGTCTACACTCAAGAAAATTGAAGCAGAGAGAGATTAGGTGACTTTCCTAGAGTCACAAGCTAATAAGTGTCTATGTTTAGATCTGAAGTTAGGTCTTTTTGACTCTAGGCACAGGGCTCTAAATATTGTACTGACTAGGTGCCCTCTATCTGAGTGTCTATAAAAGCAAACTGCTAGATCTAATCAGTTCTTTTTTGTGACTCACGTTGTCTTGGAGATCCTGAGGGGCCTAAGGTTCCTGATGGAAGGAAGCCTGTTTGTGAATTTAGTCTCTCTCCCATGAAGCCATCAATGGCTGCCTGGGTAGAGAAGCACATGGGAGATGCATGAGGTTACCGTGTAGCCTAAAAGGGCCAGACTTTCTCAGTCCCAAGTAACAGTCAGTTGTAGATTTCTGGAGAAGCATATAGAAGTGGAGCATATCCAACCACAGGGATCCAGAGGGGAATCCATAGACAATGCAGTTGCCTCCTGAGTTAACCCAAGTTCAAGAGTTTGGTGATGTGACCTTCCAAGAAATAAAACTGCATGAAAATGTAATGGTTGCCTAGAAAGAGAATGTTTTCTGTTTCTTCTGACGTCTTTAAGAAGAAGCTGACTGGAGGGGCAGAGCCAAGGTGGCAGCACAGAAGCAGGAAAACTATGCAGCTCCCACATAGTCACCTCAAATACCCATAAAATATGACTCTAAACAAATTTTAGGGCTCCAGAACTCACAAAAGTACAGAAAAACACATATCCTGCTGAAGGCATCTCAGCAGGTGGGACAGGAAGGGCTTATCACAGCATGATGGGAGCCAAAACTAGCCTGGCCTGAAACTGTAGTTGGGCCTGAGGGAGGCCAGGACAAACAGCAGCTGGAGCCTTCAGGGGAGTGGATCAGCGGTAGCTGTGGCAATTTCCAGAATTATCAAGCCATAAGAAACAAGGACTAAGTGAAAGGTTAGTGGAACTTAGCTAAATTCAGGGGAGAGGGTCCAGCTGAACTGCCCCCAGGGCAAAGAAGCAGCAGAAGTGGCACAGCTGCCTCCACATGGTTGCTTCAGAGCTTGCAGCCTGCAGATTGCAAGGGGGCCAAGCAATCACTCAGGGGCTAAGTGCTCTTGCCTTAACCAGCTTGGATCAGGATCATGGTCTTGGGTGGGGGCTGTGGCAGCCTCCTAATAGCTCCAGCAGCTGCAAAAACCCCAGCAATTTGGGACAGAGTTTTCCCCCCTGGAAGCAGAGTTCCACAGACCTAAAAAGGCAAGTAATTGACTGGCAACATGAGCAGAAAATGGAAGCAAAGTAAAAACAGCAATCCAACTTTAGATTCCTATTTTGGGGACAAAAAGGATAAAAGCATGGAATAGGAGGAAAAGAACACAGTCAGAACTCCCACACCAAAAGCTTCCAAGAAAAAATGTAGACTGGTTACAAGCCATATATGAGCTTAAGAAGGATTTTGAAAACCAAATAAGAGAAGTGGAGGAAAATTTGGGAAGAGAAATGAGAATGATGCAAGAAAATCACAAAAAGAGAGTCAACAACCTGACTGAAGAAAATAACACCTTAAAAATAGATTAACTCAAATTCCAAAAGAAGCCCAAAAGCCAATGAGGACAAGAACACCTTAAAAAGTCAAATTTTTCAGAATTAAAAAGAATCTCAAAAGCTTTCTGAAGAGAACAATTCCTTCAGAATTAGACTGGAGCAAATGGAAGCAAACAACTTTATGAGAAAT
>JAQQSW010017826.1:0-11380 GCA_028646575.1 Pseudocheirus occidentalis | reverse complement strand
TGAAAGCTTACAGGTTCTCGTCCAGTCCTCAGGGATGAACAGCTCCCAGGTCCTTGTCCAGTCCTCAAGGCACTCCCCGGACACACTGAAGTTCACCGGATTCAGCACATCTCAAACCCTTCAGGACTTCTCTTGCCTGGAACTCAAGTATCAGCCAGACCACCAACAAACAAAGTCCCATCCTGTTCATGTCTTCAGTCAGCCACTGAGGAGCCAAATCCAACATCTGTCTGTTTCTCCAAAATTCTCCTGCTTATAAACACTGGCCTTCCCCCAAGTGAACAGGGGAGTGTCTCAGCCAATGGCATTCTTCCACGTCAACAGGGGAATTCACACTTTTTCACCAGGGGGAATTCACACCTTTTCACCAATGGACAGAGTTCTATACTTAGCCCTAAGTATCTGATCAAACAAATTGGTTACCATTACAGAGGCCAGATTTGAACTCAGGTCTTCCTGACTCTAGAGCCAGTGCTCTATTCACTGTGCCACCTACCTGCCCCACTGCTGACTAATATTCTAAAGAGTTCTAGGAAAAATATGAAGGGGGAAGAGTGTCTGGATTTCTAGTACTTTCATTCAAAAGACCCCACCAATGTACTCCCTACAGATAATCTGCCACATTTTGTTAGCTTTTTAGCAAAGATGTTTACCAAGATGGTGGAGCAAGAACAGTGGGTAAAAAATAAAATAAAATAAAATAAAAACCATCCTATTCAATAAAATAAAGAGAAAATAAAAAGAAAAAAACAAGAAAAGAGAAAAGAAAACAAAAGAAAAAAGAATAGAAAAGAAAAAACAAAACAAAACAAAAGACAAGCAAAAAAGAGAAAAGAAAACAAAAACAAAAGAAAAGAAGAGAAAAGAAATCAAAAAAAGAAGAGAAAAGAATAGACAAGAAAAGAAGAGAAGGGAAAAGAAATCAAAAAAGAAGAGAAAAGAATAGACAAGAAAAGAAGAGAAAAGAAAGACAAGGCAAGAAAAGAAGAGAAGAGAAAAGAATAGACAAGAAAAGAAGAGAAGAGAAAAGAAATAAAAAAAGAAGAGAAAAGAATAGACAAGAAAAGAAGAGAAGAGAAAAAAGACAAGGCAAGAAAAGAAGAGAAAAGAAAAAAGAAGAGAAAAGAAATAAAAAAGATGAGAAAAGAATAGACAAGAAAAGAAAAGAAGAGAAAAGAAAAAAGAAGAGAAATCAAAAGAAAAGAAGAGAAAAGAAAACAAAAGAAGAGAAAACAAAAGAAAAGAAAAGAAAATAGAAGAGAAGAGAAGAGAAAAGAGAAGAAAAGAGACGAAAAGAAAAGAAAAGAGAAGAAAAAAAAGAAAAGAGAAGAGAAGAGAGAAGAAAAGAAAAGAAAAGAAAAGAAAAGAAAAGAAAAGAAAAGAAAAGAAAAGAAAAGAAAAGAAAAGAAAAGAAAAGAAAAGAAAAGAAAAGCCTGGTATGCACTCTCCCTCTGGTCCACACTCCCACCAGGACATGCAAGGTCAGTGAAGAAAGTGGGCACAAAATTAAAACACAATGTTGCTGAGACCTAAGTGCGTGACACACATGTAGCAAGGGGCTCTACTCACAGATCTTGGTTAAAGTTCTTCCTTGAGTACAGAGTGGGTATTTTTCCTTGTTTCAAGTGGTTATACTGCTTGAAGTCACTTTCTCCCTCCAGCAACTCTTTCTGTACCCATACATGTTCACATTTGTTCAAGTTTATCCATATTTGTCCTTTGGATGCATTATTACTGATTGATCCAGTCTGTGTAATAGGATGGTGATTGGTGGTGAGGGATATAACTCCGCCTCCAGGGTGACTAGTAGTGCTTTTTATACATAGGCACAGAAACGCATTTAATTCTTTCAACCAGTGATAAGATGTCTCTTGCAAGGCACCGTCATTTTTTATCCAATAAGCAAAATGCTATATAATCCTGAAATCAATCTGAAATTCATTCAACAATATTCATACCTAGTTTGAATTTTCTATTGCTTAATTTAATCAAGGTATCTAGGCTCTCTGAAATTAATTGGGGGTGAAAGTAGAGCCCTACCCTTGCATAAATATACTCTATTCAGCATATTAACTCCAAAGCTATCTTGTTTTTCTATGGTGCCTTCTGAATCTCCATCTAATCTCTTCTGTGCACTCTCTTCCATACGTTGCTTTTTTTTTTGCTTTTTTTTAGTCTCCCTTCATCTCCTGTAGAAACAACTACTACAACAAACTGAAAACAAAAATATTTCTCCCTTGCAAAAAATTGCAATAAGTAAAACCAGATCCACAATTGATCACATCCATGTTTTATTATGAATCTTGAGTTGCCAACATCTCTGTCAAGAGCTTGGAAAGATGCTTAATCATCATTTCTCTGGAGTCATGGTTGGTCATTGCTGCGATTAGAGTTCTTTGGTTTTTCCAAGTTGTTTTACTTTATACCATTGTAGCTAATAGGTAAATTGTTTTCCTGGTTCTCTTTACTTCCCTTTTCATCAGTTCATATAAATCTTCCTGGGTTTCTTTGAATTTGTTCTTTGCATCATTATTTTTTATTACACAATAACATCCCATTACTATCATATACTGTAATTGGTGAAATTCATTTGTATGTTTGAGAACTATTAGCTTTCAATAGTATCTTTGCCTTTTTTTTAAATCACCAGTGATTAACATAGTGCCTAGCATACAGCGAACGATGAATAAACAATGACCTGACCAGCTGTTTGTTTGCAGCCCGTTCCTTCCTGGAAAAACATAGGGGACCATTGGTCCACACAACATTCATTGTAAATGACCTCCTAAGTTGCCCAGCTGTAGTCATACCCACGGATCAGAGCCACACCACCCAGAAGCAATGAGGTCATTCTATGTAGCTCAGCCTGTGTAAGGGCCATCTATAGGTCAGCCCCACAGTCTTCTTGGTGTGTGAGTCATATGTTTCGGTTTGTTTCCCCCTCTGGGTCAGAACCTTAGGCACTGGTCCAGTAGAGAGATAGGGTTGCTCTTCTGCATCCTTGAGAAATCAGTCATGGCAGGTGGTGACTTCAATGATCCTTATGTGTCTGTGGGTGCCAAGAGGGAGTTGGGGGCTTCTCTGACCTTGTCTGTCAGGTCACTGTGGTCATCCTCTGTTTATGAGAACTAGAATTAGCCTTAAATTAAACATGGTACAGTAAAAAGCATACCATATTTGGAATCTGAGGGCTGGGCTATAAATCTCCAGTTTGTCACTACTTGTGTGACCTCACGCAAGTCACTTAAAACTTTCTGAGACTCAGTTTCCTCATCTATGAAATGGGCAGGAGGCTGAACTTTAAAAAGATGCTTAATAAGTATTAAGTATACACTTAATAAATAGTTGTTGGTTGATAAAGGGGGCTGGAGTAGGTTTATAGATTTAGAACTCCAAGAGACCTCAGACATCTTCTAGCCCAAACCACCCATTTTATAGATACATAAACTAAGAAAGGACCAGACAGGGGTAAGTAGGTAGAACAGTGGATAGAGTACTAGCACAGAAATCAGGAAGACCTGAGTTAAAATTTGACCTCAGGCAATTGTTAACTATGTGACCTTGGGTGAGTCACTTTACCCCAGTCTACCTTAGTTTCCTCATCTGTACACTGGGGGTAATGAGGGCACCAATTAGATAATATTTGTAGCCCAATGTTTAGAGCATGAGGCACTTAATAAATGTTTGTTTCCTTCCTTCCTTTGTGTCTATAAAATACACATATTTAAAGTGGAAAAGCTAGGAACTGAAGCCTGGTCTTCTGACTTTACACCTGTCACGCCTCTCACTGCACCACACTGACCAGGTGACCACTAAGATCTGTTGCTGTCCAATGTCTCTTAACCTCTATCTGAGGATATGCAATTCGGAGGTCCTACCTGTTTCTAATACTGAGTGAGAGCTACTGGGTAAGAGAAAGCTCTGGGAAATGGGAGAGGTGACACTAGCCCCCAAAGTGCCAGAAATCCCACTCCCTGGGAGGATTAAATTCAGACATCAGTGAGATCAGATAGCAGGCCTGTCAGGCTGACACATTCAGAGAACTGTCAGCCCCATCACTGTGCATCCTTGGCCGCAGGTGATGAAGCTTCCTCATGAAAGCTCTGCATCCTGAGATTATACTTCAGCACAACAGAATCCTTGAACTTGAGCTGAACCCTGTTCAGGAGCCATGCACAGAGAGAAGAAACTACATTGGCATCGATTCTCCTAACAGTCATTCCATTCTCTTTAGAGCAATAGATTGTGCATTCTTGACACCAGGGCTAGGGAGCAGAGGGGGCTCTCTCTTCCCTTCTCCTCTATGTAAATAAAGCATCCTGCTAGGATATTTATTGGACTGCAGAAAAGATGCAGGGAAATTTAGCTTTCAAGAAGACTGATAAAAAAACCCCCAGAAAACAGATCTGCTCTCAAGCTTATTCACTACAAATCTCTTATTTATTGTCTCATAATGCTCTGTTGGCTTGCTCCCCCCCCCCAAACTCCTCCCCCCATTCACATAGATATCATTTTTTTGTCCTCCTCTGATTAGTACAGAAAGTGCTGAGCTGATGAATGGCTGTCTACATTTCCTTTCTGCCTCTTGTTTCAACAGCCGGTGAACAGACCAATGGATTTTCTCAAGATGGTGCTGATGGTGATGAAGCCTGTAAGATTAATTCCCCCACGCTAAACTTATTTGGATTAATACTTCCTTGTCGATAACATACAGAAGCTAGCACATCCTTTAGAATAAAGGCAGATGTTCGTCCAGCCCAGAAGGGCTTGAAGCCATCTTGGAAGATTCATTCATCTGCCAGTGGTGAACAGGCAGCCTGAGCAGTGGGTCAGAGGATCATGGTGTCACAGGCTGAAAGTGAGAGGGGATCTTCCAGATAAGGACCTTGAACAGATGAGGAAACTGAGGCACAGAATCACACAGGTTTTGTGAAGACTGAACGAGATGATGTATGTGAAGTGCTTTTCAAACCTCAAAGTGCTATGGAAATAAAAGATGCCATTGTTATATACTATGCAAAATATAACAATAAAACTAATAACAATGATAATAATGTTATATACCTGAGGTCACACAGGCGGGATTAGCAGCAGAGAAAGCAGGACTGAAACCTAGGTTTTGGGATTACTCTAGTCTGCTTTGCCTTGTACCACAGTAGAGGGGGTGGGGATGGGGGGGAAGGATGGTCTTGGTAGACAAGCTGTCATATTCCTTCAAGTGTGTTTGAACATATGAGGCAGATAATATTGGACTTGGAGTCAGAAAGACCTGAGTTTGAATCCTGCCTCAGACGCTATATGATCCTCTGTAAGTCACTTAACCTCAGCCTTAGCTTCCCCATCTCCAAAATGGGATTGACAATAGAACCTGAGATTATTTGTACAAAGTACTTTGCAATCCTTAAAGTGTTATATAAATGTCTGCTATTAAACAAGCTTTGGGTCATTTTTAGTGTCACCTTTCATTTCTACTTTCTCCTCACGTGACTGCCTCACCACATCACCACCTGGTCTCTGCTAGTAAGGAAGACTGGGGTACTAAGCATGGGATTCGGGGTGATCACCCCATTTGCTGTATACTAGAGTAGAACGTGCCTCAGTTTCCTGAGGCCTAGAATCCCATTTTCAACTTGGGTTTGATTCTTTCGCTAGCCAGTCACTATTTCTGTTATTCTTACTTCAGGTGCTAATAGTTCAGCCTACTCTAGAAGCTAATTTTCATTTTATCCTGATCATGTCTATAGGAATGCCTGATCACGTCCATAGGAATGATCTCTCAAGCTCTGAGAGTTGGGAGGGACCTCTGAGGTCATCCATTCCAACTAGGAGCTGGACAAGACTTCCCTCTACAACATACAGAGCATTTGTTTGAAGACCTCCACTGAAGGGAATTTCACTGGTTCTCAAAACAATACACTCCACTTTGGGATAACTCTTGTTGGTATGAAAATTCTTTTTTTTAACCTCCATCTCCCCATTGCTTCTGTTCTCTATGGCCAAGCAGAGCTAGTCTGATGTCTGCTCCACTTGAGAAGCCCGTAAAGACATGAAGACAGGCATAGTGTCTACCCCCATGTCTTCTCTTCCATCAGACTGAACAGATCAGTTCTTTCAATAGGATTGTGTAAATCTCAAGGCCCTTCACCATCCTGACTGATCTTCTATGCTTGTTCCACAGTCTATCAACGTCCTTTTGCTTTTTTGAAGTTAAATTTCCTTTCCAAACAAAAATCTACCTTCTTTCCCTCTTCTTCATCAACTGGGAAAGAAAAATAAAACAAAACAAAACAAAACCCCTTTTACAAACATGTATAGTCAGACAAAAAAAAATCCCCCCATCAGTCATATCACACATGCAAACACAGACATACATACACAGATATATGCATATGCAAATGTATACATACACATATATGGTGGCAGATTGAAATGTATACATATTTATGTGTTTATGTGTATATATATATATGATATATACAGAGAGAGAGAGAGAGAGAGAGAGAGATGAGGGGGTGGGGGAGAGAGAGCGAGAGAGGGAAAGAGAGAGAGACAGAGAGGGGAGAGAAAGAGAGAGGGAGGGATGGAGGGAGGGAGAGAGAGGGGGGTAGGAGAGAAAGGGGGTAGGAGAAAGGGGAGAGTAGATAGAGGAGGGGAGAGAGAGAAGGGGGGAGGGAGAGAGGGAGAGAGACGTAGATGTAAAACATATGCCCTCTGAGTCCACAATGTCCTTATAAAAAGATGGTCTCAGGACTAAACGATCAGACAACTAGATGTCACGGTATATGGAGTGCAGGGCATTGAACCTGTTCAAATGCAGCCTAAGACACTTACTAGCTGCATGATTCTAGGGGAGTCACTTTATCCATTGTCTGCCTCAGTTTCTTCAGCTGTAAAATGGAGATCAGAATAGCACCAACATCCCAGGGGTATTGAAAGAATCAAAGAAGATACTTGCCAAGAGCTTATCCCAGTTCCTAGCGTAGAAGAGGTGCTTAATAAATGCTTGTTTCTTTATTTCCTAAACAAAATATTCCAGATGTGACCAGGGTGGCCACCGTTGTTCAGTCATTTCAGTTGTGTCCAAGTCTGTGACCCCATTTGGCCTTTTCGTAGCCAAGATATTGGAGTCTTTTGCCATTTCCTTTTCCAGCTCATTTTACAGATGAAGAAACTGAGGCAAACACTTAGGTGACTTGCCCACTGTCACACAGCTAGCAGATATATCTGTATGTATTTGTATATATTCTGTATGTATGTATAAATATGGATTCAAACTGAGGTCCTGACTCCAGGACAGTGCACTATCCACTCTGCCATTTGGCTGGCTCCTATACCTTTCAATGTAGCCAAACAGGGCGATTGTTTTTTTTTTACGGCTACCATATCAGAATGATGACTTATAGTGAGTTTGACATTCACTAACTCCCCCCCGCAAATGTTTTCAAAATGAACTACTGTCTAGCCCCTAATCTCTCATCATTCAAAGTTAATTTATTTAATCACTCTTTTGTCTTAAAGAGTTGGCCCAATCCCACTGAGTATGCTTCATCCTGGGCTTCAGATGACACCAGGGATGGCTCTGATTCCTAGACAGCCACAGCTTTTCCTTTGGGAACCCTTTCTTGGCTCCAGAGATCTCCCAAGAAATGTACCACTACTCCTAGTTAGTGGGAAATGAAGCCTCCCCTCATTTCTAATTTAGCCTTCCCAGCCTGGTCCTCCACAGAGAGCATAAAGATAATATTTTAGCCCTAAAAATGGAGAAAGTACCAACATCAGGAGAAGCCCACTGGGATAACTGCAAATAGCTTCCCCTGGACCTCTGGGTCTGGTCTTCCCAGAACTGCTCATTTTCTCCAGTTGAGCCCCATTGAGCGGTCGGTTATACATAGGCAGATTAGATCGCTTCCTGTACCGTATGATTTGAAGGGCCTCAGAGAAACCCCTCCTCCTTCCAAATAGTAATAATAGAAATTATTCTATTAGAAACTCAGGCCTTTGAGTTGAGCCTTGTCAGCTCCTTAAGGTACTCTTTCAAAATATAAATCTCCCTGGGGAAGTGATGCATTAAGTCCCTAATACAGCATGAAGGAATTTATTAGCTCCCTTTCCATCCTGACAAGAAGGCACAGAGTCACAGAAGGCACTGGGCACCTCTGGGCCAAGGGGGCATTGAAAGGTAATTTGCAATATCCCAAAGACAAATTTTGCTGACTTCACCATTTTGCTGACATCTGCCCCTAGCTTTGAGAGAAATACTCGAGCCCTATCCAGAGTCTCTCCTCTTGGTAACAGAAGGAAATAATAAGCTTCTCAAAAATTTCTCCAATTTCTGGTATAACTACAAGAACCCTTTTAGATAACTTGATATCATGTGCCATGGAGGGAGTCAGACTATGAGGGAATCTACCAAGGAAAGGAGAAATCAAGATTTTTTAAAAGCAGCATATTCCTTTTTTCAGTCCTCTAGGATCTGGGCAGATCTGAACTCCTCCTGTTCTACCTTCCCCTCTCCCCACCCTTTCTCTCCCTTTCCCTCTACCACTCTGCACCTGGATAGTATATTGTGCAAAGAGTTCTAGACCTAGAGTCAGCACTTAATGGATGGCTTCATGAGCTGCTGGTACTGGAAAAAATTAATAACCTGGTGGCCAGCCGATGGGTGATGGATCCTTATGAACTTGGGTCAGTCCTCAGAGGACAGACAGACTTATAGTCTTTTGCCAGGCCTTCACTCAGAGCCTCTCCAGCCTTCCAGAGCATATGCCCTCCCCTCCACAGTCTAAGAAGCTAGGGTTACCTCCATAGCACAATAAGGAATTGGAAGGGCATTTTCCTTCAGTTTATTTAATGAACATTAGATTGGAGAGGAGCCCCAAGAGGAAGGTTTTTAAAGACCCTGCTTCTTACAAGGTACCTATAAAACTGATTCAGCAGGTAAATTGTTGTGTGAAGCAATACCAACACTCCCCCCCCCAAAAAAATTAGGGTCTGGTGAGGTTCCAGCTTCTAAGTTCACTGTGTCACTTAAACCTGGCTAATCAAACATGAAACAGAGGTAACCTGGTAAAGAGAAGAATACTGTAGCTGGCAGGCTAAGGACCTAGGTTAGAATCCTGGCTTTCAGACTTGTTAGCTTTGTGGTACCCAAAAAGTCATTTAATTTCCTGAGGCCCCAATTCCCTTATTCAGAAAACAAAAGTTGGACTTAGGCAGCCTCTGAGATCCTTCCATTTCCATATCTATAACCAGATGGCTTTCTATTTTCTTTTGAAGCCCTGTATCGATTACCTACCATCATCAGTACACAAAAGGAAATTTCCTATGCTTTCATAAACTGATGGTACTTTTCACCCTTGACTATCCAAGGGCTGGGGGAAATACATAATAATGGCATATGGGGTGTTCAGGACTAGCTCCTCTGGTGTGAGGGGTTGGTGAGAACTTTTCAGGGCTGCTCATCACCTTTGGTATCCACCTGAACCCAACTCTCACCTGTGGCTCCAAGAAACATGTAGAACAGCCATACCCTGGTAAGTCATCTTGGCAGATAGGCTAAACCAGATTGAGGGTAACCAACAGGTCTCAAATCCATTGGTGAGTTAGGGGGATGTCTACTCCAAGCATGTGAAAATGCCCCCTGGCAGAATGAGCAGATGAGAGAACACTCTGTTCCAAATGCCATGAAGGAGGCTGAAGCAGATGCTATGGAGTGCTTAAAGATTGGTCAGACTTCAAATGTGCCAGAGTCATCCACTGTTTCCTGGTCCATTGCTAGCTGCCACGGCTTTTCTCCATCATCTGAACTTTATGAGTCTGGAAGAATGAGGCTGATAACTTCAGGTAACTTCTTCTCTTAAATCCAATTCATGTGCAAGTCAAAACATCACCCCATGATGTCATTGGTTCTCTTTGGAAAGGAAGGATGAAGAACAACAATCCAATGGCAATACATCATAATGGAAAGAATTCCAGATTAAGAGTCCCAAGGTTTGAATTATAAGTCCCAGATCCACTTTTAATTCTCTGTATGACCTTGGGTAAATCACTTCTCCATGGTGTCTATTTCTTCATTCAACCAAAAAAAGGAGGTCCCATGGTCAGAGCTTGGAAATCCAAGTGAAGAGAAGTTCATAGACTTTAGGACTAGAATGGACCAGAGGCCATTTAGTTCAACTCAATCATTTTATAGATGAGAAAAGGGGGAGGCCCATGTAGGTTCTGAGCTGCCCAAGGTCAACAAGTAGGGAATCCCCAGACCAAGGATTGAATTTGGGTCCTTTGACTTCAAATCCGATGCTCTTTCTAGTTCACCAGTTGAATTTGCTTAGATAGCCTAAGACTGATTTTGTTTTATCTTATTCAAACCAACAAGCATTTATTAAGTACCTACTTTGTGTGAGGCATTTTGCTAGGTACTGGGGATAAAAAGATAAAATACAGCAGCGTCCATAAGCCCTCAGAAATATTATGATCTACCGCAAAGGGCAAGGGCGGGGGACTTGAGATAGTATGTGCATAGAAAAGCATAAGGTCACATAAAATATGTTAGGGAAAAAGGATATTCTTTAAAATGGAAAAAAATGGAGAAAAAAAATCTTAGAGCAGTGTCAAAATTAAATCATTCATCTGTGCATCTGTTTTACAGTCAAGTTACCAGGGATCAGAGTCTGTTTAAATGGAATACATATAAATAAAAGGAATTTTAAAGCTGGAAAAGATTTAAAATCTACCTAATCCAGCCCTCTCATTTTACAGATAAGGAAAGATGGGCAGCTAACTGGTGCAGTGGTTATATAGAGTGCTGGGCCAGGAGCCAGAAAGACCTAAATTCAAATCTGGCCTCAGATACTTCAGATACTTTCTAGCTGTATGACCCTGGGCAAATCACTTAACTCTGTTTGCCTCAGTTTCCTCATTTGTAAAATGAGTTAGAGAAGGAAATGGCAAATTACTGTAGCATCTTTGCCAAGAAAACCCCAAAAGGGGTTGCAGAAAGGCAGACATAAATGAAAAAAACAACTCAAAGAGAAGGAAGCAGGCCCAGAGAGGATACTGACTCTAACTCACAGTGGCTCAATTCTCAGAAAACTTTGGGAGAAAAAAGACAGAGAAGGCATGTGAAAAGTGAATCCTAAACACTATAGTTGGGGTGGCCAAGTGGCACAGCGAATAGAGCACTGGCCCTGAAGTCAGAAGGACCTGAGTTCAAATATGGCATGGGGATAAGAGGCAGGATGACAGAGGGGAGGGCAGGGTCTGGGGGAGAGATGCTGGAAGCACACACTTCAGTAAAGGGAGAGGGACAGGGTAGAGAACAGAACAAGAGGGGGAGGGATAGGAAGAAGGGACATATGATCACTGTCACAATATGTCCACT
>JAQQSW010017825.1:0-11380 GCA_028646575.1 Pseudocheirus occidentalis | reverse complement strand
TATACTCCTTTTAAATGGTTTAATTATAATACAGTTCTCAGGAGTTACAAGTGTCATCTTCTCTTTTAGGATGTAAATAGTTTTCCCTTATTAATAACATGTTTTTTTTCTTTCCTGTTTACCTTTTTATTCCTCTCTTGAGTCTTGTATTTGAAGATCAAATTTTCTGTTGAGCTCTGGTCTTTTCATCAGGAAGTTTTGGAAGTCTCCTATTTTATTGAATATTCATCTCCTTCCCTGAAAGATTATGCTTAGTTTTGGTAGGTGGTTGATCTTTGTTGATCCACCCCTTTGATCCAAGCTCCTTTGCATTACAGAATATTGTATTCCATGTCCACTGATCTTTTAATATAGAAACTTCAAGGTCCTTTGTAATCCTGACTGTGGTTCCATGATATTTAAATTGTTTCTTACTGACTGCTTACAGGATTTTCTCTTTGACCTGGTAATTTTGAAATTTGGCTCCCATATTCCTTGGTATTTTTAATTAAGGATGTCATTCAGGAGGTGATCAGTGGATTCTTTTGATGACTATTTTACCTTCTGGTTCTAGGGTCTCAGGGCCGTTTTCCTTGATGATTTCCTGAAAGATGCTGTCTAGGGTCTTTTTTTTTTTCATCATGGTTTTTGGTTAGACTACTAATTTTTAAATTGCCTCTCATGGATCTGTTTTTCAGGTCAGTTGTTTTTCTGATGCGGTACTTTACATTTTCTTCTATTTTTGCATTCTTTTGTTTCTGTTTTACTGATTCTTGATGTCTCATAGAATCATTAGCTTCCACTGGCTCAATTCTAATTTTTAACAAATTGTTTTCTTATTAGATTTTGTACCTTCTTTTCCATTTGGCCCATTTTACTTTTTATGGATTTGTTTTCTACAGTCAATTTTTGTCCTTCCTTTTCCAAGCTATTGACTCTCTTGCATCTCTCTTATTTCTATTCCCAGTTTTTCTTCTGCCTTTCTTATTTTACTTTTAAAATTCTTCTTGTGCTCTTCCAAGAAGGCTTTTTGGTCTTGAGACCAGTTTGTATTCCCCTTTGAGTTTTTGGATGTGGGTATATTGACAATGTTCTCTTCTGAATTTGTGCTGTGATCTTCCCTGTGCCCATAATAAGAATCTGTTGTCGTCTGTTTCTGTTTTTTGCTTATATCTTTGCCTAATTCCTGACTTTTAGAGTTCAGCTTGCTGGAGCATAGGGGACATTGACCCAAACTTCTTGTGCTAGGAATCTGGGATCTAGTCACTGACTTTGTGTGTTGGGACCTTAGGTCCTGGCACCTGGAGGCTGTAGAGGTCTGGCAGCTTACTTGGTGCTGAGCTGGGGTCAGTAATACTGGAGTTGTTGGGGTGGAGGTTGGGTGTCTGGCCCTTGGGGGATGCTTTCTCATTTGGGCCTTGCACTAAAATGTTTGCCTCCTGCTTACCTGGGCTTTACACTCTAATGTTTGCCTGCTGGAGGACGTCTGTCAGCCTGTAGTTGTGCCTCCTGGAGTCGTACTGAAGCACTCGGAGATTTGACTGCTGGAGAACGCCAGGACATGTTGTGTTTTTCTGAGTTGGTTTCTACTAGTTCTCCTTCCTGTACTGAGGCACTTAGGAGTCCTGGCGTTGGTGCTTTCCTGCTCCACCATCCTGGGGCTCAGGATCTTCCCCTAATTTACTGAGCTGGGGCTTGCCACTGGCTTCTTGGGATGCCTCCCATCCTGTATTGTTCCCCCTCTCCCAGAGCAAGAGAGGCCTTTCCCATTATTCCCCCAAGCCTCTTGTGCTACAAGACTGTTACACCTAGTCTTTCTGCTGTTTCAACTGTTCCAGGATTTTTCCTGAGGTGATACTGTCTGGACTTTCAGAGGTCAGTAAGGGAAGGTGAGAGTGACTTATTTTTTACTCTACCATCTTGGCTCCTGGAAGTGGATGAAAATTTTCTAAAAATCCAAGATGGGAATGCTTCTATAGAATATGAGATTAAATCCTATTTTATTCTTCATACTTTTATGAAGATATATTGTTATTGTTATTTAATATTAGTTTCTTATTATTTCTCAGTACTTGCTTGCCATAATATGAAAAGGTGAGTCCAAGCTAACTAGTGTCTGTAACTACAACTAGCAACAATACACAAAATATCATCAGTACCCATATCTCGTTTAGTTTCTTGCACAGATTATATAGGATTCTCCAGTTTCATTTCCATTCTTATTCCTTATAGTTTTTGGGCAACTGGGAAATTGAAAGACCCTTTACCACTTAGGAACCCTTTCCTCTTCCCTTCCCCCCTTAACTCTCTCCATGGTCCCCTGTCTACACTACCTTTGGGCTACTTAACTGCTTTGATGACTTAGATGAAGTCTGATGATGTTCAGTGGATAAAATGATTAAAAATTCAATCATTGGTAAATAGAATTCATTGAAACTGCTATCAACTTAGTGAAGTAAAGGTCTATGTAACATACAAATGTCATATGTTTTTGTGTAGTTTGTATAGTTTCATCACTTTTGAAATGTAAATAATCTTAATTAGTAAAGCAGAACAACCAGCAGGGAGGTATTTCCTCCTTGCCCCCCCCATATGTTATCCTAATATGTCTCCAGGTAAATCTTCCTAGAGACTGAATCCCAGAAACTGGGAGAGTTGTTCTTTTTCCTTGGGTGGTGGCAACATTGTTTTGTCATAGACATTTCTCCTAGGTAGTCGAAAATCCAACCTAGATAGTCAAATGCTAGATGATACACCTCTTATGATTAGCAGGAATAAACCTTTTGTACTGAGATAGGAGAGTTCCATTTTAACGGATGGAGACAAGTTGAAGAGCTTTTGTGTTAAATGGGCAGTTTTATTGGTACAAGGAGCCAGTTGGGCTAGAATTGCTTCCTTGTCCTTAGGGGGATCAATATGTTCCTGTAACCAGCACCACATGGATAACCACCCCAGTTATCCATATTGGCAATGGACTTACTCCCTGACCTCTCCTCTTCTTATAATTGTTCCATATTAGTTGTTTAGCATATAATGTCACTTATGGGTGCTGTTGTGCTCCACAAACAACTGTATGAAGTGGAACATTGATAACATTCCTTAGTCCTGATAATGCCCTCCTGGTCCCAGACCACTTAATCAGACCCACGATCCCCTTTCAGGAACTGATGTAGAGGAATATTTTCTCTTCTTTATACTTCAAGGGTTTCTCCCATGCTAGCCATATAGCCTAGGGATCAACACATTTCGGGGTGGGCATTCCTAGGGGATCTACTGGGAAGTAGCAGCTGAAGTCTATTTGCATGTGCCTCTCATAGTATATAAAGCCATTGTTAAATCTGGGAACTATTTTGCATCACCCAGTTCATAGGCAGTTCTGGACAAAGGGTGATTGTGTAATTTTGCATCATCTGTTCACTAGCAACTATGGCTCAGTAACAGATAAATAATTGCTGTTCAAAAGTTGTATACAAGGGTTACTTTGGGAAACTTGGAATTCACAATCCTAACCCCTCTTAATTCCAGTGTGTTTCCTCTTTTAATTATTTCCTATTTATACTGTAAATAGGTTGCTTTGTATATATTTAATTTCACATTGTCTCCCTCATTAAATTGTAACCTTCTGAGGGTAAGGATTATCTTTTGTTTCTTTTTGTATCCCCATTAGTTGGCATGGTGCCTGGTGCATAGCAGGTGCTTAATAAATGCTTATGGAATTGAATGAATGGATGTAACTTGACAGTCACTTATTCTTACCACTTATTGGTATCTGCCAAAAGCTGGGTTCACCCTTGTCCTTGTAGATAGAAACCTCCAGAAACATGAGCCTTGAAGGATAATAAGAGCGTAGGGGCAGACTGAACAGCCTGCCTTAAGTCTTCTAAGGCTGTAGCCTTTTCTAGACCCGCCTTGAAATGGGAAGACTTGTGCCTGACTTGGTAAATGGGGAACATCAGTGTACTTAGCCAGGTAATTTGGCCCTCTAAAACCTGGAGAGTCCAATAGTCTCCGGGCTTCCTTCTTAGACTGTGGGGATGGGAGTATCAGTAGTTTATTTTGGACTATGCGTGGAATCTTACAGATTTTTCCCACCCATTGTAGTTCCCCAAATTTGGCTAAGTGGTTAGGACCCTGGATTTTCTTAGGATTGGTTTCTTAACCCTTGTTCATTATATGACCACCATTTGATCTAGGGCCTCTGCTACCATGGCATCATCTGATCCAATCAAGTCTTAGGTCATCAGTATAGTGGCGTACATCAGTGCCCTCAGTATTTTTTTATTCATTTTATCATTTTAGGGATATTATTAAAATCTTTCAGATTGAAGTCTCAAAATAAAGGTTTTATAAGTACTTAATACCTTTATAGGTGCTTTCAAAAGTATCTTACACCTTTAGAAGTACTTTCAAATTTATTTCTTCATAAGAGTTTCTAGGTTATCTGGGATAAGTAAAGTCCACAATAACCATATTACTTTTTCATTATTTTTATTACCTGTATGTGAAAACCAAGATTACTAATTTAAATAATTTTAATTAAATTATATTTTCCAGTCTTCACAACATTTTCTCCATAGTTCTAAGAAATATGTACCATAGGTTTTTACTATGTATGTAATTTTAAGGTTCTATCAACAAGCACCCTAGCATACCTAGGGCATCTGCTAGCACAGGTTTTTAGATCTGCCTTTCTAAAGGAAAGCAACTCAAACTGGATTAACAATCTTTCTTTAATCAAACAAACATGTCATTTACCTAGTTCAGGGGGAAAAGTCAGCACCCTGAACTGCAGAGAATACAAACACAAGTTGCAAGCACAAGTTACAAACACAAATTACAAGTAGACCAAGAAACAGATCAGCAGATGGACTTCCAGCCGTCTGACCATCACATCCATTCAGGTTACCAGAGAGGGAAGCATCAACATTTGGGTTTTCAAAGCAGGGGGCTCAACGGCTTCCCAGAGTCTTGTCTGGCCAAATCACACAACTCTTCTCAAAGTGAGCCCCAAAGCAAACCTCACATCAGGGCATATATAGCCTTCTCCTGGGTCAGAGAATGTCATAGCCTTCATGACCCACTGTCCAATTACAAAGTAACAAGGTGTGGCCATTCCCAAAAAACAAGCCTCCTGCCACAGGCTCCACGTGACCACATTCACCTTATTAGGGGGCAAAGTATACTTTCAAATCAGGGACCATTCTCAGAGCCACTTAAGCCTGTCAAAGGGTCTAGGGGCAGGAAAGAGCTTCAGATTCCCATTACAAAGGTATGCATGGGAGACAGTCTTTTCTGCAGAAAGCCTTCAATGGCTGCATTTTGTCTTACAGATTAAATGCTTTTAAAAAATCATTAAGATACAGTGGGTTCTTACATTTTTACACATCTTGGTTGTGAGACCATTTGAAGAATGATCTGCTATAGAAAATACTATTTAGAAACATGCTTGTTCCTTCATATTTTCATCAAGTGTATGCTGGATACATACATAGATATCTGATAATGATTTCATGGAGATGAGAAAATAGGCATATAGAATAGCAGTTGCTATTAATGATTTTTGCTGTTAATCACTTTTTTTTTGGTAAAAGCACTATTTTTTCCCCCTTCTTTTGTAGTCTTCCCCCTTTTATGTTATCATTGAAGTTGTAAGAGATGAAGAGTAGGCCTGGTTGCTTTTCCTAGAGCCTATTTGTATAATATTTTTATCTTGACCATAAGGTTGATATCTGATCTAATAGAATTATCATCCTCATCTCCTTTATGGGCCTGGGGGTAGTGGGGAAAAAGCATTTATATAGTACTTGCCATGTGTCGTGTATTGTGCTTAGCTCTTTATAAATATTATCTCATTTGAGTCTTATAGTAACCCAGAGGGTAGGTGCTATTATTATCATCCCCATTTTACAATTGTGAAAACTGAGTCAAACAAGTCTTTAGAAGCTGGGTGTAGAATTTGATGAGGAATGCTAATGGCACTTACCATTTCAGTGCCAGGAACTGAAATAGAACCATAATGCAGCACTAGGACAAGGCGCACTGGGGGAGAAAGAGATCATAGCAAATCACTGAACTAGTACAAAAAGAAGTGTCAGCTGGCAGCTTTGTTGTTCATTCTCTAGTTCCGAGTCACAAATCCAGGATGGATAAGAGTGGTTGCGAGCATCAACCATAGCTGAACAAGGAACAAGTTATAGAAACAAAACAAAGCTGTGTAGCTCTGATTCTAGGAGAAGAGCAGCAACTAGCCTCAAGCCCATTATGGAAGCCTGCCCTGAAGTAATTAGGGAGTCCCACAAACCAAAGGGGAGCATGTAATTTAGTTTGCTGTGAACTTGCTAAGTCTCTGAGTAGGCTAATAATGACAGTCCAGCAGCCAGCAGTCTACTGAAATTCCCAACCAGGGACAAGCTGACAGACCTAAACCTAGATCAGGAACTTTTAGAAATCAGGACAGTGAGTAGATTTTGCCTGGGTCACACCACTTTGGGCCCATTGAAAGCTTGTAGCCCCCAAGCCTAAGCTGTGAAAGCAGCAGGAAGATGTAAGAGGTCAAAAACTTAAGACTAAATAGCCCCATAGAAGTGTTCAGAGCCCAAAGTCCAGTGTCAAGAAATAGGCTAGAAGGTGCCAGGATGGCGGAGTGAAGAAGGAACTCCCTGGAGCCCTCCAAATAACTTGAAAACAGCCTCAGAATTGATCTAGAAGCAGGTAAGCAGCTTACCAGCACAGCAGGAAAGGTCCATCTCACTGGGGTAAGAGTGGGAACAGCAGGGGGCCTGCAGCAATGCTCCAAGCCTGGTTCAATCCACCAGCAAGACCCCACCTTCCTGCAAACCAGCCCCTCCCCCATTCCATCCCTCTTTCCCCATCCCCAGCAAGCTAGCAGTCTGTGCAGCATAGCAAGGCCCCACCCCAGTGTTCTCACTCCCAGGACAGACCACTAGCAGTGGTGAGACCCTGCCCCAGGGCTGGCCAACAGTGGGACCTTGCCCTTGGGACCTGCCAGCATCAAGACAATGCCCGCAGGCCCTCCAGCAGAATGGCCCTATTAACATAGCAACCCAGGAGCAAGGCCTTGCCCCTATGGCAGACTAGCAGTGAAATCCTACACCCGGGGAGGCCAATAGGGAGGCCTTAGCCTCTCCTCTCTCCTCCCAGTACAGGGCAGAATGGAAGCCTACCCTCTAGTGCAAGCAAGCAGCTAGACCCTATAGCCCAGTGAAAGTCAGTAGCAAGATTCTGAGCCCCAACACACAAAGTTTGGGACAGTGCCCAAACCAGAGGGACCAGAACCCAACTCTGACATAAAAGCACCAAGTTATAAATTGGGCAGAAAATAAGAACAAAATACAAAAAAAGAATAGTGACTATAGAAAACCACTATGGATACAGGGAGGATCAAGGCGCAAGCTCGGAATACAACGTCAAAATGGCTACATGTGAAGCCTCAAAGAAAAATGTAGTTTGGTCTCAGCCTCAAGCAGAACTCCTGAAAGAGCTTAAAAAGGATTTTATTTTTAAATTTTTTTTAAACTTTTGTTTATTTTTAGTTTACATCATTCATTTCCATGAGATTTTGATTTACAAATTTTCTCCCCATCTTTCCCCTACCCATCACCCCAAAACAGTGATCTCACTGTGTACCCCCTCCCCCAATCTGCTCTCTCTTATATCCTCCCTCATTAAAAAAGGATTTTAAAAAGCAAATTCGGCAAGCAGAAGAAAAATTAGAAAAAAGAGATGAGAGTAATGCAAAAAAATCGTAGGAAAAAAGGTGTCAGCAACATAGAAAAAGATATTCAAATTCACCAAACAAAAATTCACCAAAATAAACAACTTCCTAAAAAATAGAATTGACCAAATGGAAAAGGAAGTAAAAAACTCATTGAAGAAAATAATTTCTTAAAAATTATAATTGATCAAGTGGAAGGCATGAAAGAGACATCAAGATACAATAAAAGAAAGTAAAAAAGTTTTTTTAAAAAAAGAAAAGGTGAAATTTGTCATTGGAAAAACAACTGACCTAGAAAACAGATCCAGGAGAGAAAATTTAAAAATTTATTGTCTTACCAGAAAGCCAGGATAAAAAGAAAATCATGGAAAACATCTTTCAAAAAATTATCAAGGAAAACTGCTCCAATACAATAGAACCAGCAGGCAAAATAGACATTGAAAGAATTCACCAATCACCACCTGAAAGAGATCCCAAAATGAAAATTCCCAGTACCATCATAGCCAAATCCCAGAGTTTATAGATTAAGAGAAAGTACTGCAAGTAGCCAAAAAGGAACAATTCAAATATTGTAGAGCTACAGTCAGTATGACACAGGATATGGCAGACTCCACATTAAAGAATCTTGGAAATCACGTTGAATGGCTTAGAATATGATGGTCTGAAAGGCAAAGGAGTTAAAATTACAACCAAGGATCTCCTGCCCAGCAAAACTGAATTGAATCTTTCAGGGGAAATTTTAATGAAATGGAAGACTTTAAAGCATTCCTAATTAAAAGACTAGAGCTGAATAAAACATTTGACCTCCAAATACAAGACTCAAGGGGAACATAAAAAGGTTAAAAAAAGAAACAAGAAAGAGAAAACATAAAAAAGTGAGTAAGGTTAAACTTTTTACATTTCTATATGGCAAGGTAATATTTGTAACTCTTAAGAGCTTTATTACTGTAAGGGCAATTAGGAGTATATCTAGAAAGAGAGTGTGATGTTGACAGGATGATACCCCCAGAAAACAAAATAAAGAGGTAAAAAAGAAATTGAACTGGAAGAAGGAAGGGGAGGGGATAGAATGGGGGTAAATTACATAAAAGAGACATAAAAGAACTGTGGAGGGGAAGATGGGGGCTGGTGGTGGCATGCAACTTAAACCTTAACTCTCAACAGAATTGGTTCAGAAAGAGAATAACACAACTTGGTTCAGAAAGAGAATAACACACAGAAATCTATCTTATTCTATGAGGAAGTAGAAAGGGATGAGGATAATAGAAAGGAGAGGAGAACTGATGAAAAGGAGGCAGATAAGGGGAAGCAGTTATTGGAAGTAAAATACTTGTTATGAGGGAAAGGGTGAAAGTAAGAGAGACGGATAAACAAGGGAAAACTAGCACTGAGGGAAATATACAGTTATAACTATAAATGTGAATTGGATGATGTAATGATAATGGGAATTTGAAGATCTTCCCTGCCCCTTAATAAGCCTAAGATGAACTTGAGGACCTTTCCTGATTTAAAAATAAAACACTTCCCCCAATAGGCTGAACGTGGCCACATGGAGCCTGTGGTGAGAAGAGTTTGCTGAGGGTGGAGCAGACCCCACAGGAAGAAGCTGGCTTTGAGGGAGGCTTGTTTTTCAGGAAGGCACAACTTTTGTTACTTTGTAGTCAAGTGGGTCATGAGGGATGTGATGTTCTCCAACCCTGGAGAAGGCTATACATACCTCTGAGGCAAGATTTTGCTTTGGGGCTTACTTTGGGAAAGAGTTGTGTGATTTGGCCAGATGAGACTCTGGGCAGCTGTTGAGCTTTGAAAACCCAGATGTTAGTGCTTCTATCTCTGATAACTAATTAGGTGTGGATGTAATGGTCAGACAGCTAGAAGCCCTGTCTGCTGAATTGTGTTATTTCGTTGTCTGTATTTTTGTTTGCTCATAACTTTTGTTTGTATTCTCTGAAGTTCAGGGTGCTGACTTTTCCCCCCCAGAGCTAGGTAAATAATATGTTTGATTGAAGTAAGATTGTTAACCGCTTTTGAGTTGCTTTCCTTTAGAAAAGCAGATCAAAGAGCCTGTGCTAGCAGCCATCCTGGGTATCCTAGGGTGCTTGCTAATACAGATGAATTCACCTATTAAATGGAAACAGATAGCAGAATGGATTAAAAACCAGAATCCTACAGTATTTTGTTTACAAGAAGCATGTCTAGAGTAGAGACACACAGACAGAGGAAAGGTAAGGGACTGTAGAAGAATTTATTATGTTTTAGCTGAAGCAAAGAAAGGGATAGCAACAGTTATCTTAGGCAAAGCAAAAGCAAAAATAAATCTAATTAAAAGAAACTGTTTTGCTGAAAGGTACCACAATAAAGTAATGTCAATACTAAACAAAAATGTACTAAATTGTACAGCATCTACATTTTTGAAGGAGAGTTGAATGATTTAAAGGAGGAAATAGACAACAGAATTATATTAGTGAGGGACCTCAAATTCCCCCTCTCAGAACTAGATAAATCTAACCAAAAAATAAATAATAAAGCTAAGAAGGTGAATAAAATTCTAAAAAAAAAGAAGTTAGATATGATAGCTCTTTGGATAAAATTGAATTGAATTAGGAATATACCTTTTTCTCAGAAGTAATTACATAAAAATTAATCATATATTTGGACATAAAAACCTCACAGCTAAGTACAGAAATGCAGAAACAGTAAGTATCCTTTTCAAATCATAATGCAGTAAAAATTTTGTTCAGAAATAGGCAATGGAAAGATAGATTAAAAACTAATTGGAAACTAAATAATCTAATCCTAAAAAATAAGTGGGTCAAAGAATGAATCATAGAAATAGTCAATAATTTCATTAAAGAAAATGACAACAATGAGGTAGCATACCAAATTTTAAGGAATGTAACCAAAATGATACTTTGGAGGGAAATTTATATTCCTAATTGCTTATATCAGTAAAACAGAGCATATCAAAGAATTGGGCATGCAACTCCCTGCCCCCCAAAAAACAAACCTAGAAAAAGAACAAATTAAAAAACCCCAATTAAACGCTAAATTGGAAATCCTGAAAATGAAAGGAGATATTAATAAAATTGAAAGTAAGAAAACCATTGACTAATAAAAAAAGTTAGAAGCTGGTTTTATGTAGGGGGAAGGAAGCCCATAAAAGGCAATAAAACAGATAACCTATTGGCTAATTTGATTTAAAAAAAAAGAAGAAAACCAAAAGAACTCCTGAAAGAGCTAAAGAAGGATTTTATTTTATTTTATTAATTTTTAAAATTTATTTTCTTGTTTATATCGTTCATTTCCACAAGATTTTGAGTTACAAAATTTTTCCCCATCTTTCCCCTACACCAACCCCAAAACAGAGATCCCACTGTAAAGCCCCTCCCCCGATCTGCTCTCTTTTGTGCCCTCCTCCAATGCCCCTCTAACTTTCTGGTAGGGCAGGGAGGGTCTCCCTACCCTACTCCCTGTATATCTTAATTCCCAGTTGCATATATTATAGAGCTTTAAATTCTAGATTCTTTCCCTTCCTCCCTTGTCACCCACCCCCACTGGAAGGACAAGCAATTCAATACAGACTGTACAACATGTGTAATTACGCAGGACATCTCCACAGTGGACATATTGTAAGAGGTTGATTATATGTCCCTTCTTCCTATCCTG
>JAQQSW010017824.1:0-11380 GCA_028646575.1 Pseudocheirus occidentalis | reverse complement strand
AAAAAAAATAGAAACCAATGTGAAATATCTCATTGAAAAAACCACTGACCTGGAAAATAGATCCAGGAGAGACAATTCTATTTGACTACCTGAAAGCCATGATCAAAAAGAACTTAGAAAGCATCCTTCAAGAAGTTCTCAAGGAAAACTGCCCTGATATTTTAGAACCACAAGACACAATAGAACTCGAAAGAATTCACTGATCATCTCTTGAAACAGATCCCCAAAAGAAAACTCCTAGGAATATTATAACTGGGTTCCATGAAGGAGAAAACATTACAGGCTGCCAAGAGGAAGCAATTTGAATACTGTGGAAACACAATTAGGATAACCCAGGATCTGGCAGCTTCTACATTGATGGACTGAAGAGCCTGGAATATGATATTATAGAGATTAAGGGAGTTAGGATTAAAACCAAGAATAACCTAACCAGCAAAATTGAATATAATGTTCCAGGGGAAAATATGGTCATTCAGTGAGGTGGAGGACTTTCAAACATTCTTGCTGAAAAAAAAGCAGAACTGAAAAGGAAATTTGACACTCAAATACAAGAAGAATGATAAGGTAAACATGGAAAAGAAATAATAAGGAACTTATCAAAGTTGAACTATTTACATGTCAACATGGAAAAAGGATAACTGTAACTTAAGAAACTTTTCTCAGTATGAGGATAGGAGAATGGAATACAAATGTGTATATATATATATGTGTGTACATACACATATTGTCTATGTAGGAGAGTTTATATATGTGTATAAACACATATCTGATTTTGTGTATATATGTGTACATTGAGGGCACAGGATCAATTGAATAGGAAGGGACAATACTTCAAAAGCTGGAATTCTGAGGTGGGATAGAATTAGAATGAGAGGAGATAGGGAGAGACAGAATGGGGTTAATCATCTCATATAGAAGAGGCTGGGAATAATTGTTTCAATGGAGGGAAAGAACAGGAAGACAAAAGGGAAAGGGTCAACCTTACTCTCATTGAAGTTGGCTTAGGGAGGGAATGACATAAACTATAAACTGGGTATCTTGCCACACAGGAGAGTAGGGAGGATGGGGATGAGAGGTGGGATGATGGAGGGGATGGCAGGGTGGGGGAGAGGGTTGTTGGAAGTATACACTACTGTAAAGGGACAGGAACAGGATAGAGAAAAGAACAAGGGGGGCAGTATAGGATGGAAGGACATATAATCAGTCTTTCATAATATGTTCACTGTGGAGATGTTCTGCATAATTACACATGTACAGCCTGTATTGAATGGCTTGTCCTTCCAGTTGGGTTGTGTGATGAGGAAGGAAAGGAAAGAATCTAAAATTTAAAATTCTGTAATCAAATGTTAAAAATGTATGTGTATATTATTATTATTATTATTATTATTATTATTATTATTATTATTATTATTATTATCATTATGACTAATTACATGCAACTGGGAATTAAGATATACAGGCACCGGGGTAGGGAGACCCATCCTGCCCTACTGGAAAGTCAGAGGGGAAATCGGGGAGGAGATAGGAGAGAGCAGATTGGGGGTAGGGCTATTCAGTGGGATCATTGTTTTGGGGTGGTGGATAAGGGAAAGATGGGGGAAAATTTTGTAACTCAAAATCTCATGGAAATGAGTGATGTAAACAAGAAAATGAATAAATAATTTTTAAAAAGAATATCTGTCTGGGTGAAAATCGAAGGTAGAGTTGGGATAAATATAGAGTCATGTGAGAAGAAAGATCTGGAAATGCTTACTGGTCCATATCTCTTTTTAGCACTCCACTGTCTTTGAACCTTTCCAATATGTTTTTGTTCTTCAGTCATTTCAGTCATATCTGACTCTTTATGATCCCATTTCAGTTTTCTTGGCAAAGATGCTAGAGTACCATTTCCTTTTCCAGTTCATTTAACAGATGAAGAAATTGAGACAAACAGGGTTAAGTGACTTGCCCAGGATCACACAACTAGTAAATGTCTAAGGCCAGATTTAAACTCAGAAAGGTGAGTCTTTCTGACTTTATTCCTGGCACTCTATCCCACTGCACCACCTAGCAGTTCAACATGATGTTAATAATAATTGATGGCAAATTTTGATGGAACGGGAGTAGAAAGCATTGATTTCACCTTAGAATTTGTGATAGAAAAAAATAAAGAAAAACAAGGTATAATCTGACTTAAGTAATCGATTTCTGGAGAGTATATTTTGAAGCGTTCATGGAAATGAGAGTTATGACATGGTACAAAATTCTATAGGTAAAGTCAGTAAAGGAGAGATGGTAGCACTTATTAATGAAATTATAAAGCCAAATAGAAATCAAAGAAGAAACAAATAGAAAGTGTTTTTGTTTAGTCTGAAGAAAAGACTTGGGGTAGACACCACAGAAGACTTGAAGTATTTCAAAATTAACTTGTAGAAACTGAATTAGATTTATTTCACCTTTCTCTATATAGCAGAACTGAGCACACTGAATATTTATTACTAAAAGTAATATTTCCATTAGATAAAAGTGGGGGGAGATCTTAACAATTGAAGCAACTCAAATCAGTCTGAAGATGAAATGGACTGCTTTAGAATGGCATATGTTACTTCCCCTTCCCCCCGCCTTTCAGGCAGAATCCACTTGCTATGCATGTTATAGAAGGTACACCTGTTCCAGTGTGACTTGATCCAAATAGACACCGAGCATCTTCAGTGAGATTCTGTGATTCTTAGAAGTGGTAACATCAGCTCTGTGTACTCCCTGACTGACTCCCTGACTGACTTCAAGTAGCCTTTATACATACTGTGTGCCTTGATCCCTGCCTAGCCTAACTCTTCCAACTGCCTACACTTGATATCTTTCCCAGTTGTGTCCTGCTTTAGCACTTTGATTCCCTGTCAAGATTTCCAGGTATATTTTTATATTTTTATTTAACTCTTAAAGGTATGTCATGTCTTCCCAACTAGAATGTAAGGACCAGAGGCTATTAAGTGGCACAATGGACGAAACACTGATTTCAAGTCAGGAAAATCTGAGTTCAAATCTAGCCTCAGACACTTTATTAGTTGTGTGACCCTGGGAAATTCATTTAACTCCTACCTGCCTCAGCTTCCTCAACTGTAAATTTGGAATGATAATAATAACAACAATAATAATAATACCTATCTTCCAGAGCTGTTGTGAAAATCAAATAATAATAATATTCAAAAGGTACTAAGCACAGTGCTTGGCACATTAAGTATCCACAGGAATTTTCTGGTGTATCTCTTGAAATCCTTTGCACCTTTCACAGTGTCTTACATAAATCATGAATTTTGTAAAAGTAGTTGATGATGATAATGTAAATAGCCATAGAGCAACACCATATGTGAAAAGTGACTGTGTTCAGTCAAATTACCAAGAGCAAAGATCAGATTGAACACTAATGCATAAAGGAGAGAAAGTGCTATATGTGATTGGATTACCATTTCCCAGAAATGCTTGATACAAGAACAAAGAAACTTACTTTCCATAAAGAGGAGGCTAATATATTTTATCTTACAGAAAATAGCAGCCCAGAAGCTGTTTACTACCTGAATTGGAGAGGGAATGTTTAGAGTTACAGGAAAAGAACTCTGCCCCCAAGTGACTCACATTCAAATCAGGGAGAAAAAAAATAAAATAAGATAATAAGATTTAGAATTGTAGGGGGTGTAAACAATCATCCAGCTGGACTCTTCATGCTAGAAGGGAACTGGAAGGCCAGAGAGGTTAAAGTCACTTGCCTCAGATGACATAATTATGATAATAGCTAATAATAACTAACATTTATATAGCACTCTGTGCCAGATACTGTGCTAAGGGCTCTAGATTTATTACCTCATTTAATCCTCACATCTCTGAGAGATAGGTCATATTATTATCCCCATTTTAAAGATGAGGAAGCTGAGTTAAAAAGAAGCTTAGTGGCCTGCCCAAGGCCACACAGCTAGTAAGCATCCAAGTTTAGACTTGAACTCAGGTCTTCTATGCTCCAAGTCCAACAATATCTATCACAACAACAGAGCCGAGATTCAAGTTCAGATGATCTTATTCCAAGTCCAGTACTTTTTTCCCCCTCCATCACACTAATCTGCCACATGTAAAAAGAAAAAAAGTGAGAAAGTTCAACAAAATTTAACAGACCTTCCCAGCCTTTATCATTTGCCATTTTACATTTGTATTTTATAGTGATTCTAGGAGAAGAAACAAAAATGTAAGATTACACTTCTCATATAAATAAGGTTTTATGCCTGAGGTAAAGGCATTGTCTTTAGTCACTTTCTCTTCAATGTTCCATTTACTGTTATTACTTCCCCAAACAAAATGAGCTTTACCTTTAGACTATGATAGTCTTGGAAAAAGATATTATTCAAGAGCAGTGAACATTTGGCCTTTAATGATTGATATGAGGCAAAGGGAAGAGGGCAGATCGTACAAATAACCAAAGTCATCTCAGGAGAAAGACATCTGGGAACTCACTCTGTTTACACAATTTTTTTAATCTTGTTAAAAGTGCATATTTTACTATCCATAAGTATCAAATATCCCAAAAGATTTTGCTTATTTTGAGTTAGAATAGATCATTTATTTTGGAACAAAAGCATTTTAGCAAATATTCTATTATAATTACAGAGTGATGTTGGAAAAAAAAAGTAAGTCTTATACTGAAAATTGTGCTAATGTGTATTTTTTCCCAAAATAACTTGTCATTCTGTATTTTCAAATATTTCAAAAATCATAAACATGTAACTGCTATATTGATAGAATATCACTTAATAATTATTAAGTACCTATTTTAAATTAATTTTAAAAGGGGAAGACATAATTTCTAGAAATTATTTAGCATATAGCTTTGCTTATTTGATCAGGCTTTGAGTTTTTTAACTGACAATTTTGACACAGACCTCTTTTGAATTAAAAAAATAGACATCTGTCAATCACCAAATGTCCATTATTTACCCGCCATGTGCATGATTCTAGACTAAAAACTAGTAATACTGAGACCAAAGTAAAGAATCCATGCCTTCATGAGTCTTATAATCCAGCAGGGGAGGCAAGCACAAATGTAGGTAGGCAATAGATTAAATGTTAAAGAAGAAAGTCTCTGTTATATAAGAAGCAAGTTAAAAGAGGTGCCTTCTCTCAGTAAATTAAGGGTTAACTTCAACACCTTATATAATGCTGAGTTTCTCACAGTTCACAGAACTCTATTGTAACATCTGATATTCATTTCCAAAGACTCCATCCTCCTCCACTGTAGTTATCACTATAAAAGCATCTTTCAAGTACTCTTATCAAGTTTTCTATATGCTTGTTCTGATGGCTTTGAACAATAGTGGCAATTTGTTATAGAGCCGTTTCTCTCTCCAACACTACAGACAAATCAAAGCATACAAAAACTATTTCTGCTACTGCCGCTCAGGATCAAATGAGAGAAAAGGGAGTGTGCTTTAAACTGAATGAAATACCTACTCTACTTCATACAAATTTTCAGATGGAAAACTGTTTCAGAGGTCAGTTTTACATATATTGAAACACAAGAGTACATTTGGAAAGAGATCTACTTTCATAAATCATTCTTTCATGTCACGTTCATTTTATATATGGTACAGCATTTTTCTTTCATTATTGGAGGTCTGACGAACCAAAGCCTATCAATACTGTATTGCTGGAGTGATACACCAATGGTACGTGCCTTCTGTTCTTTCAGAAGTTATTTCCTCTCATAATCATGGAGGATATCCACCACAAAGTCCAAAATTAATCATTCAATATTTATTAAGCATTTACTATGTGCTAGGCAATTCACTATGTTCTAGGGATACAAAAAGAGGCATAATACAGCCCCAAACTTCAAGGAACATACAGTCTAATGAGGTAGACAGCATGCAAACACATATATAAAAAGCAAGTTATATATAACATTAATAGGAAATTATTAACAGAGAGGAAGCCCTAGAAGTAAAAGGAGTTGGAAAAGATTTCCTCTGAAAGATGGAATTTTAATTGGGATCTAACAAAAGCCAGAGAAACAAATTGGTAGAGTTTAGAATAGAAGACAATTTAGTCATAGGGCACAACCAGAGAAAAGCCTGGAGCCAAGACTTAAAGTGTCTTGTTCATGAAACAGCCAGGTCAACATAATTGGATCAAGAGTATATGGTGAGGCGTAAGATACAAGAAGACTGGAAAGATAAGAGGGAGCTAAGTTGTGAAAAGCTTTGAATGCCAAACATTTTTCTTTGATCTCGGTGGCAATACAGACAAACATGCTTGAACCTTCAAACAGAAGAAGGATGCTCAATAGCTTGTAAGGACTTCCAGATGATATCAAGTGACATTGTGCTTTTTTTTATCAAGGGCAGAACTCCACATAGTAAAACAGATGGGAAATTATACAAATAATTTCCATTGTCAAGACTACAAAATGCAATTGGCCAGACATCCCATAGAGCTCATCTTTCAGTACTTGGGAAGTCACTTCAGAGAGACAAAGAACATTTCAGAGTTGAAGAGGAGAGTAGATTAGAATGGCTTTAGGAAATTGCAGTCCTTTAATGACCCCTAACTTGTCCCTGAAACAGATACCCATAATTACAAAAATAAATATCTTTCCAGTGAAGCTGAATTGAAGGAATATGTGGAATGTCATTGTCTTTGAAGAATAGATATTGTGAGCCAACAAGAGGAAAAATGGGAAGTAATATGAAGAACATTAGTAAGCTGTAAAATATTATTTGCTAAGATTTGTGCAACAAAACTGGTATAAGCTATATCATCAGAAATATGTATGTCTTAATGAAGAAGGCATATTAAAATTTTGTAGTAAGAAAGACTAAGAAATGCTCTACCTATATATTCTCTTGGTAAATATACAAAGTCCAAGAGAGAGCTAATGAAGGATCTAGGCAAGTGTAGAAAAACATATTAGACAAGAATCCAGTGGGAAAAAAATATAGTGTATGGGGAACAGTTACAAAGTATGAGAAGGTAAAACTAGTTTGAGATATTCCCAACTGATAAAGTTGTGGTGAATAGAATTATTGAAACTTTTTTTAAAAATCAAATACTGCTTTTGTTTGCTGAATTAGGCTCCCAAGGATCAAAATGTATACTTGCATATTAATTAATGTGAATATGAGGTGCATTCAATAGAGTGCTGAACTTGGAGTTGGAAAGATGTGACTTCACACCCTGTTCTAGACACTAGTCAAATGAACCTGAACAAATCACTCGACCTCTATGGGCCTGTTTCCTGAAATGTAAAATTAAGAAATTGGGCACAATGTTTTTAAGGTCCTTTCCAGCTGTAAATTGATATTTCTGTGATATTATAATCTTCCAGCATGAGACTATGTTTACCTTATATAATGGTGTAACAGAGTAAAAATAAAACAAAACAAAGTAAAAAAAATCCATATGTAAATACCAAAGACTTGGATTTTAACTTTAAATATAATGTATAACTATGAAAAAATCATTTTACCAAGTTTAATAACAGTTTGACGTGAATAATTAGTCATATAACTTAACCTAGGTATGACTTCTAGGCATACGGAAATAGTAATATTGGTCCACAGGGGGAAAAAAGATACATTTAAATTAATGTTACTTTGTTTTAGGATAGGTTTAAAGGAGTTTCAAGATATGTCAGATTCATTTATACAGGATCCTCATTACAAGCAGATTTAAGAATTTTCCACTAGTTCTGTGATAATACTATTTTAGTTTGTTACTAGATGATTTTTATAGGTCCATGATATAATCCATGTAGATAAGCTTTCAACTAATGAGAATCAGGACCCTGGATGAGTCTCTTACCAAAGTGTTCTCATCCCTGGTGATTCTAAACTATGTTGTTTTATTAATCCTTCAGTCTTCTGTAAAATACCCTCCAGTCTGCTGCAGGCTTTCCTCATGTTTCAATATCCTGGAAGGACCAAAGTTGTGCTTTGATTTGTCCCTTATCCCATATCTCTTTTACTAAATGACTGAGTGGACTTTGTTTTTATCTTCTTCTTGTTCTTCTTCTTGTTCTTGTTCTTCTTCTTCTTCTTCTTCATTTTGGCTTTTTGGAGGGCAATTGGGGTTAAGCAACTTGCCCAAAGTCACAAGGCTAGTGTGTCAAGTGTCTGAGGCTGGATTTGAATTCAGGTCCTCCTGACTCCAGGGCTGGTGCTCTATTCACTGAGCCACCTAGCCACCCCAAGGACTTTGTTTTTAGTTATATTACTTTAGTATTACTTAGAATAAAACCTGGAAATAGCCTTTAAAAATTAAAAAAATGCAAAGTGACTTTCCTACTCTACTACACTGTTAAATCTTGGTTAGCAAATGCTGTCTTTGACTTACAAATACAGAAGTTCTAGTCCAGAGATATTAAACAATGTGCCAAAATTTTAATGTATGAATGCAAGGAGATGAAGAGTTTTTTCTCAAAATGACTAGTCCTATGTGCCCTGATGTCAATTATGTATGATAAGAATTCACCTTCTGGTTATATAGGACCAACACAACTATTTTCTTTAATAAAAATTAAAAGCTTTCCACAAATTTCAGCATTTTCTTTATCTCTTTTTTACAGGCCCAACTTAGAAGTAGCTTTCAAAGCAATCTTCTTGCTTCCTGCTATCTTTCAGGTCCAATTTCAGCTAGCAAGGTCAGGGGTGAATAGTTCAGAGCCCTGCTTAATAATTCCTGTGTTCTCTGTGCTGCCCAGAACTAAATTTTGCCCTCACCTTTGGCAGCAGAATCAAAAAACACATCAAAGAAATGAGGAAAAATAGAAAGAGTTGAAATATTGCTTACATTAAAAAATAAAATCAGTCCCCTAAACTTCTAAACAATTTTAAAATGATAGACAAAGGATTGCTACCCTGACTTCTTGACTTCTTTCAAATGTATGTGAGACCCTTCTGGGGAATAATATATTCAGTCTTTGATTACATATTTTATCTTATTAGAAACCAGATTTTTTTGTCCCACAGAGCTGAGCATCTGTTCCATTATCCCTAAAATAGCAGAGTTCAGTTTAATTCATATTTTTAATTAGACAAGTAATTTAATTTTAGCCTAATCAAAAACAGTGTGTTAAGGCTTTTTTTTAAATGCCACAATTTTAATTATGTAGTATACATTTTTTAAAAAATCAATTCCACATTTCAATACTTTAGTACTTCAAGTCCTTTGTAATCTCATTGATGAGTACTCCTTCCATTGGCACAGATAGCAACTAACTGTTCCTATCAATCAGGTAACACTCTTGTCCATTCATAAATCCTTCACAGAGAGTTCACTTGATAAGGTGCTGGGGAAGGAAAGGAAAGAAGGAAATAATGATTTCTTAAATGCATACTATGTACTAAGTGCTTTATAAATATGATCTACTTTGATAACAACTCACAATAACCCTGAAAGGTAGATGATGATGATAATAATGATTGATGATGATGATGATGATGATGATGATGTTGATAGCAAGTCCTACTTCACACTTATGGAAACTGAAGTAGCCAGAGTTTAAGTGACTTGATTAAGGCCACGGAGCTATGGAACACAGAGTCTGAGGCCAGATATGAACTCAGGTCTTCAAGAATCCAGGTCTAGCATTTTATCCATCGCACTACCTAAAACCTTCTTTTGGTCCTTTTGAAGTGACAAGAGACACTCTTCTAGTCTAGTGATCAAGTGATTCAGATGAGTTTTTTTGGTTAATTTTCAGGTTTAAAATCTAAGAAGATTCCAAAGGACCATCTAGCAGTTAAAAAAAATAAGCTATTTTACCATGGTATACAAAAGATATGCGATAAAAGTATCTCATTGATTCATTTCAACCAAGGTTCCCAGTCTCCACATTTGGAATGGTATAGAGTCTATCAGAAGTGTTTTCCGTTACTGTAATATTCCAACTCCTTATGCATATGGATTTTCTATTTTCACAATCAAGAAACTGTATCAATAATTTAAACCTTAGTTCAATGAACCAATCCAGTCTCAAGAATGGATTCATTGCCGTTTAAAGAAAATTTAACTTACTTGAGGTACACATTGCTCCTACAACAGTATTAGAAGCACAAACCATAATTCCATCAGAATTGTCTCATTATCACTATGTAATTATCACACTATTTAGGGAAGAATTGTCTTCTTTTCTGATGACATAATCTATACAACTTCTCCTGAGCAATCCATCAATTGTATAATAGTTTGTTAATATCTACTATGGACTTGTCCATTGCATTTTGAATGACCCTCAAATTTATTTCTTCATAAACAATGGAATTATATGATGTGAATAAATGTAACATTACCAAAAGACTATTGTAGTTTAAAAAATGTTTCAAGGAGGAGGTGGGAAAACAAAAGAAAAAATTGCTGTTTCTCAAAGTCAATTCAGACTACCCCTCTCTCATTAAATATTGAGGCCAGCTCATCGTCCATATGAATTCTATAGTACCTTAAAATTCCATTTATTCAAGATAACTATAGAATAGGGCATTCAAGTTAGAAGACAGAGTGTGTATGCATGGGTGTATAATATATTTATATATGTGTGTGTGTGTACACATATTATATATATATATATATACATACATATATACAGATATAAATACACACACACAGACACACACAGGCACACACACACACACACACATATATATATATATATATGGAGATAGAAAATAAAGTGATATACATAATATATAAAATATATGCATATTTTCAATATTGAAGATATATATGTATATATAAAACCACAGTAAAAAGAAATGCACTATTTCTTTTATTATTCAAAAGATATTTCTGAATTTTTTAGTTTCTCAGTATTATTCTGAACATCTTTATACTTCATTATACATCCTTGTATTCATAAGAAATTTGGAGATTGGATAATTTATCTTTTAGAATTTTAAAAATAATTTCCTTCTTTAAAACAAATCTCTGGTTTCAATTCTTTGTTAGTTTATTGTAATCATGAGCAGTGTAAAATGTGTAAAGCATAGCTGTTTTATTTTCAAATTTTCTGTATTTTTTGTGTAATGTGAAAAGAAGTCTAGGGTATGCAGAATATGTCATACATTTAACCTTCAGAGAAAAATGCTGACATCTGTAAATGTTGTGATGTTCACTTTGCTAACTGGTAGTATATAGATCTTAGAACAAAAGATTCTGAATGTTGATGATGACAAATTCAGAAAAGAAAAGAAATGTATTGTTTATCACATATTGCATATAGGAAATTTGGAATGTATTCACTGACTATAAGTTATCATGGAGTAAAAAGCATTCTACAAATTTGGACCATATTTGAACTTGCTATAATATGCCTTATAAAATCTGTTAAATATATTTGTTTGAATATTAATACCTTATACTCAAC
>JAQQSW010017823.1:0-11381 GCA_028646575.1 Pseudocheirus occidentalis | reverse complement strand
CTGCTGATCCTTGCTGCTTCTATGCCACCATCTTGGCTCCTCCCCCATTCTGTTGTTTCTGATCAAAGACAATTCAATCAAAGACTCAGTTCAATCAAAAGTGAGGATCAATTAAAGGCACTACATTGACTAAAACTCAATCTAGAAAAAAATAGCAAAATTTCCTACTTCACTTGTCATTACACTATGCACATACTGAATATGGGCCTTTGTCTGTTCTTGTGTGTTTCAGGTTGAAAGCAGGAATCTTGGCTTGCAGGTAGGGAGCATTTTTCATAGGGTTCTTCACATGAAATGCAAGGCATCATGTAGCTTCTATGATTTATACAACTGGACAAACTGGGCATTAATTTACCTCTTGACCCTCTATATCTTGGTTTCCTTTTTTGAATAATTTCTACTTTCTTCTAGTATATTTTTAATATATTCTAGTATATATCTATTATATTTTTAACATAGTCACTGATCATAGTTTGGCTTTTTTTGTCATTCTGTTTGACCCTCTTCTAAGTGGTAAATTTTTTGACCAGTGTTTTTGTTTAGCTTTATCAGTTATGTTTTGTGCTATACATACTTTTATTCTCATTCAAAAGATGGAATCTATTAACTCCTATCTATGATTCATAGAGAACTGATCCAGAAAGAAACCCTACTTCTGACACTTACGATCTCTGTGACATTTGACAGCCTCTCTGTGTCTCAAATTTCCTTCTGTAAAACAAGGGTTTTAAACAGGAGGGCTTCTTTAGATGATCCTTTCAAATTTGAAATCTCTTTTTCTACAATTTCATGAAATTATCCTCTTACCTCAGTTTGTCAGTGTCACAGCTTCTTCACGTCTTAGGGCATGATTTTTGGAATTCAGTCTTTTCAGTCACATCCAACTCCATGTTATTTCATTTGTTTTTATCTTGGCAAAGATACAGGAGTGATTTTGTCTTTCTTTCTCCAGCTCTTCTTTACAGATGAGAAACTGAGGCAAACAGGTTTAGGCGACTTGTCCAGGTTCACACAGCTATTAATTGTATGAGACCATATTTAAACTCTGGAAGAATGACTTTGGTTTCCATATATCAACTGTGTCACTAAAAAAACAAAGGAATGGAAAAATGAATAAATGAATGGAAGAATGGATGGATAAATGAATAAAATAAGCAGATAAATATGTAGATGGATAGATAGATAGATAGATAGATAGATAGATAGATAGATAGATAGATAGATAGATAGATAGATAGATAGATAGATAGATAGATAGATAAAGGAATTGTGTGGGACAAAGCAAATATCTTTTAACAACTACCTGTGATTAAAAGTAAATAGAGCAATTGTGTGCCCAAGGTTAAGATCCCTCATTTTTTGATTTCTTGAAAACCTAATACAATAGTAGTAGAAGAATTAGTACAGACTTAATTGATTATGCTTAATTGAATTATTCTTACATAATTGTGGGGTTTGGGGGGGTTAGTTTTGTTTTGTTTTTGTGGGTAGAGTTTTTTGTTTGTTTTCATGAAGCAATCATCTTTAAATTAAGTAGAAGAGATCCATCCATATAAATCTATTGTTATTATTTTTTCAGTGCAATCAGTAATCACACTGAAGTTATCCTTTAACCACAGCAATTAATAATTCTACTGAGAGAAATGATTAGTAATAACCAATGATTAAGGGACATTCAGAGTTTCCCATTTTTTATAGATCCTCTGAAGGACTTACTGATAATGAGACTAAATTAATTCTCTCCTGACTCTTCTTAAGGACCTACCTAACCTTAAAGAAATTTATGCCTTGGGGATCTTAAAGAGGTTTGAAGACAACCCAAGTTTCATAACATATAAAAAATGCTGCAGAAGACAAAGACAGTTCCAACTACGGGATTACTGAGGGATATAGGCAAAGTGTCCTGGCAGGTCATGCTGAGGAATACTACAAGAATCCTGAAACTAACACTATCTGTAGCGGCCATACACAGTGATTAACAAGATGAAAACAAGATAGAGTTGTTCCATAGGTTTTTAAGAGATCAAAGTAAAAGGAGAAGGACCTATATGTATAAAAATATTTATAGTAGCTCTTTTGGTGTTGGTAAAGAATTAGAAATGTAAAGGATGCCTATCACAGAGAGAAAGGTTGAGCACATTGTGGCATATGATTTGGATAGGATTCTATTATGATATAAGAAATGATGGGGAACACTTAATTGGTGGATGAAGTAAAAATGGAGTTATAGCAGGGACTCGCATGAGCTCCTCTCAAACCCCACCAAATGCCTGTAAAAATGACTCTAAACAGATTCTAGAGCAGCAGAAGCCACAAAAAGATAGAATAAAACAAGTTTGCAGCCCAAGACAACCTGAAAGATCTACAGGAAAGTCTGAGGGAGGGAGGAGCACAGACTAGTGCAAAAATACACCAGCATATACAGGCCCCAGTAATCCCTAAGCAGGTCTCAGGGTACTGAATCACTGGCAGATGTGGCTGTTTTCACCCTTCTCAACCCACACATGCAAAAGACAACATAGGAGGTCAGTAGGAAAGGCCTGTTACACCTGGCTGAGGAAGCACAGTTCACCCCATCTGTGGGATGGTGGTGATTGCTTCAAGAGCTATCTGCTAACAAACAGTGTGTGTGTGGGGGGGGTGGTTATAGCTGCTGATCAGAGATGGATTACAGGGATCTCTTTGCTGGCACTGAAGCAGGACTCTCTGGCTTTTCCTGTGTTTGTATCTGCTTCACGATCCATGGTGGTGGTCCTGGGGTAAAGAAGAGTGGAGTTTGTGGTAGTGGTAGAAAAGAAATTGTGTTCACAGTTAGAAAGCTAAAAAGCATGCTTGTGGCCACTCACAGACCAGAGCACAGGGTAGGAGAGGAGCAAAAGAGAGGAGAAAACATCTCTCCTTTGATCATAACACTTTGGATGGACTGAAAATGTATGGATCCGAAGAAGTGTCTCTGAAAACAAAAGTACAAAACCCTGGAAGCATAGGACAGTGCACCCTCTCCACTGGAAGCAGAGCCCTAAATAAACAACGTGTAAGAAATCAAAGTAATTGACTTTGAAAATGAGTAAACAGTTGGGGGAGGACAACTCAGACTATAGAATATTATTTTCATGACAAAGAAGATCAAAACGTATGATGAGAAGAAGACAACAAAGTCAAAGCTCCAACATTCAAAGACTCCAAGAAAAATCTGAATTGGTTTCAGGAAATGGAAGAGTTCAAAAAGGATTTAAATAGAGAGAAAGTTGGGAAGAGAAATTATTGTGATACAAGAAAATAAAAAAAACAAGCCAACAGCTTACTAAAGGAGACTCACCAAAATACTGAATAAAATAACATCTTAAAAAGGAGACTAATCCAAATGACAAAGGAGGTCCAAAAGGAGAAGAATGTGTGAAAAACCAGAACTGGCCAAGTGGAAAATGAGGTCCAAAAGTTCACTAAAGAAAGTAATTCCTTCAAAATAAAATGAAGCTAAGGACAGTATAAGATATCAGAAAATCATAAAGCAAAGCCAAAAGAATGAAAAGAATAGAACACAATGTGAAATATCTCAATGGAAAAAACAACTGACCTGAAAAATAGATCCAGGAGAGATAACTTTATTGGACTATGAAAATTATTGGACTACCTGAAAGCCATGATTTTAAAAAAAAAGCCTATGTCTCATCATTCAAGAAGTTATCAAGGAAAACTTCTTTGATATTCTAGAACCAGGAATTAAATTGGAAATCAAAAGAATCCATCAATATGCTCATAAAAGAGATCCCAAAAGGAAAACTCCTAGGAATGTTGTAGCCAAATTCCAGAGTTCCCAAGTTAAGGAGAAAATATTGCAATCAACAAGAAACAATTCAAGTATTGTAGAAACAATTCAAGTAACACAAGATTTAGCGGCTTCCATCTTAAGGTATCAGAGGGCTTCACATATGACATTCTGGAGGTCAAAGGAGTGTAATGGTAATGGCGATTTGAAGATCTTCCCTGCTTCTTGTAATGAAAAGCAAACAAGTATTTAGCACCTTGTTTCAGTTGAGCCTTGCCCTTGATTATACAGAGCCTTTGTTAAGAAACAGAACTTATGAATCCCCCAGTGGGAAGAACTTGCTGATGCAACAATAACGGGAGGGACAGGGAGGTGCTAATGACCAGAATAAAAAGCTGAGCACAAGTTAAGACAGAGCCAGAACTTCTGGGAGCAAACAGCAAGGAGGCTGAGCAGCTAAAGTGAGGGAGAGAGGGGCATTATTGCTAAAGGGAACCTGTTTTGTTTTGAAGGCCTGACAGCAGGAAGGCTTGGAAAGTTTTGGGAATGTTGGTGTTTGCTGCACTTCTCATGTGTGCCAGCTTTGTGGTTACTGTAATGAATTTGGCTTTCTGGCTTTGGGATTCAATTTTCTGGCATTTTAATAAATGCTTTTGTTCTGCCCTCCACGTAGAGAGTCTGATACATTTTCTGATTCGCAACTTCACTAGCATATACATAGATGCAGTGGGCAATGTGAATTTCCCATTGGTGTTATAAGGAGCTAGTTTTAAAACCAAGAATCACTTACCAAGCAAAGCTGAATATAAAACTTCATGGGGAAAAAAAGGATATTCAGTAAATAGGAGATTTTCAAGCATGAAAATTGATGAAAAAAAATCAGAGTTGAATAGAAAACTTGATTTTCAAATCCAAGACTCAAGAGAAGCAGGAAAAGGTTAACAGGAAAAAAGAATCATAAACAACTTAAAAGTTAAACTGTTTACTTTCCTACATGGAAAGATGATATTTGTAACTCTTGAGACCTTTTATCATTTTTAGGGTATTTAGGGTATTTAGTATACATTGACAGATGGCACAGGATTAGTTGAAAATGAAGGAATGATATCTAAAAAATAAAACTAAAAGGTTTAAAGAGAGGAATATACTGGGAAGAGAAAGGAAGAGATATAGTGGGGTAAATTATCTTATATAAAGGAGGCAAGAAAAAGCTCTTACATTGGAGGGGAAGAGGAGGAAATGAGTGAACCTTACTCTTACTGGATTTGGCTCAAGAAGGGAATAACATACAGACTCAACTGCATAAGGAAATTAATCTTACCCTACAGAAAAGTAGGAGGGAATGTGATAAGGGGTGATAGAGGAGAGGACATATTGGGGGAGGTAATGATCAGGAGCAAACACTGTTGAGTAGTGACAGGGTCAAAGGAAAAAAGAGAATAAATGGGGGAAGGCAGGATAGGATGGAGAGAAATACAATTAGTCTTTCACAACATGATTATTATGGAAGTGTTTTGCATGACTTCATATGCATAACTGATATCAAATTGCTAGCTTTCTCAATGAGGGTGGGAGGAGAAGGAGGAAGAGAGAGAATTTGAAGTTCCAAGTTTTAAAAATGAATACTCATTGAATTTGGCTAAGGGAAGAAATGCCATAAACTCTAAACTGGGTATCTTCCCACACAGGGCAGTAGGGAGGATGGAGATGAAACATGGGATGATGGAGGGGAGGGCAGATTGGGGGGAGGGCTACTGGAAACACACACTTCTGTAAAGGGACAGGGACAGATTAGAGAATAGAATAAGGAGGGGAACAGGATAGGAAGGAGGGCCATATAATCAATCTCTCACAATACATCCACTGTGGAGATGTTCTGTGTAATTGCACATGTACAGCCTATATGGAATTGCTTGTCCTTCCAGTGGGGGTTGGTGATGAAGGAAGAACCAAAAGAATCTAGAATTTAAAGTTCCACAAGAAAATGTTAAGAATGTACATATATATAATAATAATTATTATTATTAACTACATACAACTGGGAATTAAGACATACAGGCACTGGGGTAGGGAGACCCATCCTGCCCTACCAGAAAGCTAGAGGGGCAATGGGGGAGGACACTGGAGAGAACAGATTGGGGGAGAAGCTTTACAGTGGAATCACGTTTTGGGGTTGTTGGTAGGGGAAAGGCAGAGAGAAAATTTGTAACTCAAATGATGTAAACAAGAAAATAAAATAATTCAAAAAAATGAATGGAAAAAATTGTTTTTACATGCAACTGGGAAATACAATATATAGGCAATGGGGTATAGAAATCTATCTTGCCATACAGGAAGAAAAAGGATGGAAGGGGATAATAGAATGGGTTGTGGTATCAGTGGAGGGAGGGAAGATTGTGGAGAAGAAGTATTCAGAATGCATGCCCTTTTGGGGAGGGGAGAAGGGGGAGAAGGGGAGAAAATCTGGAACTCAAAATCTTCTGGAAGTGGATGCTGAAAATTAAAAAGAATTTAATTAAAAGACATTTTAGAAGATTACCTCCCCCCCAAAAAAGTAAATAAAGGTCTTAGTCCAGCATTCAAGGTCCTTAGCAATCTGTTATTTCCTTACTCAGAATATAACACTCAGGGGAGAAAATGATGAGGAGTTTAGTTTCAGAGAAACCTGTAAAAGACATATAACTGATGTAGAAAAATGGAAATCATTGTACACAGTTACAACGATGTTGTAATGATGACTGCCTGCTATTTAATGACGATTATTAGCTAGGACTCATGATGAAAATGGATATCCACCTCCAAGGAGCAAACTTATAACCCGTAAGCACAGGTTGAAGGATAATTTCCTCACTTTCTTTATTTTCCACACTTTTTTATGAAATGATTAATACAGAAATGTGTAGCATGATTTCACATGTATTATGAATTTCATATTGCTTGCCTTCTCAGAGGCTGGGATGAGGCAAGAGGGAAGAATACATACATACATACATGCATGCATGTGTATGTATGTATATATGTGTGTATGTATATATGTCTGCATGTATGTTATTTTAACAATGTTAAAAATAAGTTAACTATTTTTTTAAAGAAAAGGGCAAAGCCACCATTATTTTTTTTCTGATATGCAAGATTGGGTTCATAAACTAAAATGTGTTTCTTACCTTAACCTCACACAAGTACTGAACCCTGAAAATTTCTAAAATTAAAAAAATAAATGTGTACACTAAAATAAATATTTGTTTCATATTTTAAAGAACTGATTAATTAATTCCATTATTCCTTTTATGTATGATGTAATCAAAATATTTATTTGCTTGGAACTGGATCACTGAAAAAAATCTTCAATCCTTTCCTTCATCACAAATCCATGATAAGTAATTTTGTTTCATTTCTGATCACATTGACTCTTTTCCATTTAATAGATGTAGCTTATGTCCATGTCACAAGTATTTACAGATTACCGTCACTTTTTGAGAGTAAGGAAGAGAGTAAACTTGTAAATGAAAAATGGCCAAGTAAATGTAAAAAGACAGTGATCTCACTTGAATGTTTATGCAGTATTTCACATCTTTGATATCCTGAACACACCTCTCTATTAAAGCAATATTTATAATAACAGAAATATGTTTTCTTTTCCTCCCATGCCCCATCTACTGCATGGGGGTGATTTCTTATAACAAATATTCATAGTCAACATTGATTTTACATGATGAAATTTATTTTTTTCTTTCCTTCCTTTTTCTTTTTTCTTTCCTTCCTTTTTCCTTCCTCCCTTTCTTTTTCCACATATTTTAAACTTAAAACATGCTTGTTCTTGTCCAGGCTCAGAAAGTAAATTGCATTTACTGAAACATCTTTGACATCCTAAATTCACAAGTATCCCAAAATAACAAGAGGAATCCTTAAGAGAAAACATTTATTATAGAAGAGATACTGTTCATAATGTTCATGACTTTGGAGTATATTAGTGGTTCTCAATCTTACTAATACCATGACCCTTTAATACAGTTCCTCATGTTGTGGTGACCCCCAGTCATAAAATTATTTTTATTGCTACTTCCTAACTGTAATTTTGCTACTGTTATGAATCTATTTGATATGCAGGATGTATTTTCATTGTTACAAATTGAACATAACCCACAGGTTGAGAACCACTTCAGTATATAGAACAGTTAACAGTTTTGAATGCTAAAATGTGACTAAAGTGCAGCATATATAAAAATGAAAGTAAAGTAAATTTACCTTAAAGTCACTGAAAATATTTTTCTCACAATTAATTTGGAAGTAACATGAATTTTGATGCGCTTGCATATATATGAATAAAATATTCTGGGGGGGGTTCGTCATAGATAAACACATTATTAGAATCTGTTCTCATTCTGTACTAAAGGTTGCTGAGTTTGGATTCAGACATAATAGGCAAAAGAGTGCCTACTTCTAGTTCATTATTTTATGGATTTTGTCTGGTATCTAATTTAATTTTTCAAAGGTATACTTTAGACTAGATTCTGTGAAATGTCAGATATTTCATTCATTTGTCCTAAGAAATGTAAAACAGAAATAATAGACTACCTGTTGTCAAAGATTTAAGTTAGAACAGGGCTATAACCAGGGTAGGTCAGAGGAGATTTTCTCCCAGGCTGAATTTTCAAAGTGGTAAATCATCCACATAGTTGTAGAAGTTGGAGAACAGGGGGAAGCTGAGTCAGGATTAGGATCACAAACTTCCAAACTCTTTCCATGATTTACTATCTGTCACTGATAGTGGGTAAAGAAGAATTTCTTCTTACTATGTGGCACTTCAGTTTAAATACTCTGGGTACTTCCTATCCAAGCTAAGGCCAGTAAGTAGTATGGCAATGGGAGAAGAGTCACTACATCCAGACTTTTAATGGCTAACTCAGGGAAAGAAAGGCACCTACGAGATGGGAGGAAGGGGAAGATAGAAAATTGTACTGTTTAAAAAGTTACAAAAGTTTGGGAACCAGACATAGGTCCTCACACCCCATCTGTTCAGGCCTTAGTCATACAGAAATCTTTTCTTTGATCAGTGTTAGGGTCAAAGACAGGGAAAAAAACTGAACGAGTAAAAGTTGTTCTTGACCCCAAGACATGGTGGAAGGAATATTTTGTGGCATGATATAAGTTCCAAGCCCTCCTTTTATTCAAGGAAGTGTCTTGGTCCTGCTCCTGTAAGGCCTTTCCAAGGACAGAAAAAGGAAGCATATGATCTGTTTGAGGATGATAATCTTCTCCCATACTTTATTTATTGCCAGGCATTATCAATCATAAGCATAAACTTAACTGCTAAAATGTTTAACTTAAGATAACTTAATTAAACTATATATATATATATATATATATATATATATCTTTCCTGTCAAGCTTGTCCCATTTACTTCTCAGTCCCTTTCAACAAACTAGCTACTTATAATTCAACGATACCTGCTTTCTCAAAAGTAAAGAAATAAATCTTTTAATTATTAAATAAAATACTACTTTCTTAGTCCTGTATGAAATGTAATTCAGTCACTCTCTTGAGAAACAAAACTTGAGCTGAAGTGAGTGAAGGAAGAGTTTATTAAGATTCTTTCAAGACATAGACATGTGGTATACTCAAGGGAACACACAAATGACGCGTGCATGTGCATGCACACACACACACACACACACACACACACACACACACAGAGTACAGAAGCCAAACTGAGCTCCTCGTCCTCTCCAGAGCTGGGATTGGTCTCAGCTCCTCTGGGTTACAGTCTTTCTAACCTAGGCACTACATATTCCTTGACCTATACCCTCTTACCAAACTTGAGTCAACATGGGTCCCATGTTCAGAAAATGGAGGGATAATCTATGCATGGGTGTATAGGTTAATATATCTTATTAGTGATGCTAATAATTACATGCTTTGAAAGGCATGTAAATTTCTTTGTTTATCTGTTTTGATATGATGTTGCTTTTGTCTCATAGAAAAATGGCAACAAGCAAGGATGTAGATTAAGAGATGCAGAGAAAAGCCTTTCATAAAGTACAATCATCAGTTATATTTTTTTAAGAAACCTAAAAAGGAACATAATAAAGTCTATTTTAAAAATTCTTCTCTAAAATCAGAAGCTATTACATACTAAAAACACTAGAAATATGCCAGAAAAATCATAAAGAAGGATGGATTACTTGGAAAAATCTGGGGTATCAGACAAAATTAATGAGAAAATAATTATTTACTAATAGTAATAACTAAGTTTATATATGACCCAAAGATCATCTTTTTATTATTAATAGCCAATTATTACTAGGTTGGTTATTAGTAGGATTTTTTTTCTTCACTTCCTCATTCAAAGCCCAGTCCTTGTGAAGGATAAGACCGACAAGGAGAAATTCCCAGACTGGTTCCCATATAACCTCAAGAGATTATTTCTGATTAAAGGGTAAAGAGAATCTGATCTAGGTGAATCCTGACTCATCTAAGTGTAGATGCATCTTTGTAGAAGTAGCTGAGTCTCATCAAGCCACTGTTTTCAGGAGGGAAGACTTTTTGCTCACCTCTTTATTAAAATGTCTACCTCCTAATTAACTGCTAACCAATCATCAGGGACACCCTCTTTCTTAAAAATATTTAAGCATTCAACAACCTCCCTATTGGCTCTTTAGTTATTGAGAGAACCAGTGACCTCAATTTATTGATTATTTGCTAGCCTAATTAATAAACTATTAATTACCCTGCAACTTTATCTCTTTGACTTTTACTTCGCATTAATAATAATAACAATAACAACAACCAGCTTTACTGTACCACTTTATGGTTTGTAAAACACATTCCAAATATCTCCTTTTATTCTCATAACAACCTTGGGAAATCACAGTTTCAAGAATTCCAGAATTTTAGTTTAAAGAAGACATAAGCAGGAATACTTTTATTAAGGTCATCAAATTCAACAGAACTTCTGGGAGCTTTTCACTGGCATATTTGGAGAGGTTTAGAAAAAAGTTAAGATACCTTCACTTTTTGCAAATCATATGGGGGCAGGCATAAGTTGCTGTCTTCCTTGCTTTGTTGTAAATTTTGAATAGTGATAATGGGGTGCTTGGGTGACTGTGCTTAAACCCCAGTTTAAAAAATCTTATCCATTTCCAAAATCACATATTTCCCTAGCCTTGGAGCATTATCTCTGCCCATTTCTCCCACCCCCATCACTGCCTAGCAATCATTCAGTACTAGGTCCCAGTCAAATAATAAATCTTCCCTCTCAATACAATAACAAGTGAGAACTCCAAAGGATTATCTGTAACTCCCTAGTTCATTATATACATCTTGAATATTCATAGGAGTAACTCTCTAACTCATATACATCCTGCATGCCTTGTTATGTATGCCTTAGACTTGGATATATGTCTACTCCCAACAAACATCTTGCCAAACACTACACTGATGGGTGGCAGACTGGGCATTTCTCAGTCAGCCCTGACCACTAGCTGACAGTGTTATTTAAAGTCTAAAACCACATGTCCTTGAAAACCCCCTTGGATTATTTCCTGGTGTATTCTGGGTAATATGCCTGTGCAGTATATATTAAAAGTGCATGTTCCCCAGTAATACCACTTT
>JAQQSW010017822.1:0-11381 GCA_028646575.1 Pseudocheirus occidentalis | reverse complement strand
CTTATTTGGTTTTCAAAGTCCTTTTTCAGTTGATGTATAGGTTCTAGGCATTCTTCAATCATCTTCAAAGTATTTGGTGTGGGAGTTCTGAGTTCTGGGCTCTCTTCCTCCTGTTCCGTACTTTGACCCTTTTTATCCACAAAAAAGGATTCTAGAGTTTTATTGGTGTTTTTGTTTTGCCTGCTTTTCCTCATGTTGGCCAGTCAATTAATTGGTTGTTTTTTTAGGCCCGTGGGACTGCTTCCAAGGGGGGAAGCTCTGTTCCAAATCGCTTGGATTTTCCCAACTGCCAAAGCTGTTAGGGGGGTGTTGCAAGCCCCCCCAGTTTTGGCTTGCTGAAAGTGCACCCCAGGACCTCCACCCAAGACCATGATCCAGATCGAGGCCACTCAATGCAAGAGCACTTGGCCCTGATCAATCAATTCAGCCCCCCTGTGGAGTCTCCAGGCCAGGGACTCTGAAGCAGCCTGGTGGGGGCCACTGCCGGTTCCAGCAGGTCCCTTCCCCCACTGCTTCATTGCTTTGGTGGCAGATTGGTCAAACTGCTTTACCATCACCAAATTAATTTTCAAAGTTTGAGTTTCACTAACCATCTCTGACGATTTGAAGCTCCCCTCAGGCAGGTGCTTTAGTTTTTCTTTGAAGTAAACTCAACCTGTGGTTGAGTGGCTGCCCTGCAGCCTTGCCTGGACGCAACTGCGGTTTTGGTCTGGCCGGGTCTCTGCTCCGCTACAGTGTGAGCTGCCCCTCTCCCATCCCGTTCCTCACTCCTTGGCAGATGTGGAGGTGCTGGAAGCTGTAGGACCTCTGCAGACTGGCTGCAGAGCTCGGCTCAGCTCAGCCTGGCTCCTTCCCACCATCCCAGGCCTGGCCTTGGTCTCAGCTTCAGGCTGTTTCCGTCTCTGCTCCCAGCCGCTGCAATGAGCCCCTGCTGCCAAGCTGCCTTCAGTGCGAGATGTGTTCTCTGTAGTTTTGTGAGTCTGAGAGTCCTAGACTTTATCTGGGTTCATTAATTTTATGGGTGTTTAGGGGCGGCTAGGTGGCACAGTGAATAAAGTACCGGCCCTGGAGTCAGGAGTACCTGAGTTCAAATCCGGCCTCAGATGCTTAACACAAAAACTAGCCATGTGACCTTGGGCAAGTCACTTAACCCCAAATGCCCTCTAAAAAAATAAGCAAAAAAAAATTTTATGGGTGTTTAGAGTGGCGGTGTGGGAGCTGAGGGACCTTGCTGTTTCTACCCCTCCATCTTGGCTCCACCCCCTTTCATGGTTTTTTTTGCAGCATTCTCATATCTCTTCCCAATTTTTCCTCCACTTTTCTTAACTTGATTTTCAAAATCTTTCTTAAGCCCCTCCATGACATCTATCCAGTTCATATTTTTTCTTGGAAGCTTTTGGTGCAGGAGTTCTGACTGCATTGTCTCATTCTTTTTCCATGTTTTGATTCTTTTGGTCTCCTAAAAAGGAATCAAAAGTTCGATTGCTATGTTTGCTTTGCTTCCTTTGTTTGCTCATGTTGCCACTCAATTACTTGACTTTTGAGCTTTGTTGCCACAGTAGAACTCTGCTTCCGGTGAGGAGAGCTTTGTCCCAAATTGCTGTGGTATTTAAAAGTGCTGGAGTTATTAGGAGGGTGCCATTCCTGCAGCCCCCAAAAACTCTGGTTCACTGGTCACACACTTCTGCAGCACCACCCAAGACCATGATCCAGCTTCAGGCAAGTTAAAGCAAGAGAAATTACCCTCTGAGTGTCCACTTGGCTCTGAAGCAGCCATGTGGAGGTGGTGGCAGGAAGAAAACACCTCTACCACTTCTAGCTCTGGAGTATGGGACCAGACTTGCTCTTCTGTCTCTCTTCCCCACTCCCCACCTCACAGTTCCAATAGAATTCTACACTGAACTCTCACTTTGTCTTTGACATTTACAGGTTAATAATTCTGGAAACTGCTACTGCTGCTGGTGATCCACACTCTAAGAGTCTGCTGCAGCTGCTGACAGGGACTGCCCTGGGGCTAAAACCATGTGCTCACGCTGGGCTATGCTGGGCTCCCATCATGCTTTGATGGACCCTTTTTGTCTGTCTGCCATGCTATCTTCAGTGATAGATTTTGTTTCTCTCTGTCACTTTGTGGGTTCTGTAGCTCTTAAATTTGTTTAGAGTCATATTTTATATGTATTTGATGTGGTTAGTGGGGAGGATCACAGAGTTTTGCTGCTTGTATGCTGCCATCTTGGATCAACTGCCAGGTTTTTCTGAATTCAACCTGCTTGTTATTTATTTTATCATCTATCAATTAATTGATTAATTTTTAGTGTTCAACATTTAATTCCACAATATTTTGAGTTATAAACTTTCTCCCTATCTCTCCCTTTCTCTCAGACCCCTAGATGGTATGTATTCTGACTACCCCTTCCCCCAGTGTGCCCTCCTTTTGTCGTCACTTCCATCCTATTGCCTTCCTCCTTGCTTTCTTGGAGAGAAAGGTAGATTTCTATACAACATTGTGTGAATATCTTATGTCCCAGTGGCATGTAACAATTTTTGAAATTTATTTATTTTTCAAAATTTCTATTCACCTCTGATCTTTTCAGCAAGAATACTCCAGGACTTACGGGGGCGTAGCCAAGATGGTGGCGTAGAAGTAGCAAGGTCACACAGATCCCACACGGCTACGCTAAACACCCATAAAATAAGACTCTGTACAAATTCTAGGACTCTGAAACTCACAAAAATACAGAAAACACATCTTATGTTTAAGGTAGCTCAGCAGCATGGGATTATTTCAGCAGCCTGAAATCAAAACATGGCCAGGCCCCAGGGCAGTCAGGAGGAGCCAAACCCTGAACCGTGCTGCAGCCAGACTACAAGAGAGAAGATCTACAGCCTCCAGCAACTCCACATCTACCAAAGTGTGAAAAATACAGGTTAGAGAAAGGCAGCTCGGCAGGAGGAGCTCATCGTACAGGACTGCTGGCTGGGAGCCAACACCAGCCTAGCCTAAAAGCACCATACAGCCAGGCTTCAGGGTGGTCAGGAGGAGCCGAGCCTCCCAAGCCACAGCGTGAGTCTACTTTAGAGAAGATTTAAAGCACCTGGAGCAATCTTCACATCTACTGAGCCAGGATTAGGGGTCAGTGAAAGTGAGTGAAGCTTTCAAGCTAAATTTGGGGGAGGAAAAGCAGTTGGGCCAGTCTACCCCCAGGGCAAGGAAGCAGTGGGCGAAGGGTAGGAACTGCTTCAGAGCCCCTGGTCTGCAGATCCAGCAGGGGGGCTGAATTGATTGATCAGGGCCAAGTACTCTTGTGTTGAGCAGCCAGGATCTGGATTGTGGTCTTTGGTGGTGATCTTGGAGAGTGCTTTCAGCAAGCCAAAGCTGGGGGAGGGGAGCTGCAACACTCCTCTAATAGCTCTGGCAGCTGTGAAAAAACCAGCAAGTTGGAATAGAGCTTTCCCCCCTGGAAACAGAGTTTCACAAAGCTAAAAAAAACCCAACTGATTAATTGAGTGGCCAACATGAGGAAAAGGAAGCAAAATAGGAACAGCAATAAAACTCTAGAATCCTTTTTTGTGGACAAAAAGGATCAAAGCATGGAATGGGAGGAAGACAACACAGACAGAACTCTCACACCAAATGATTCCAAGACACTTGAAGAATTCCTAGAAGCTATAGATAATATGAAAAAAAGACTTTGAAAAACAAATAAGAGAAGTGGAGGAAAAAATCAGAAGAAAAATGAGAATGACGCGAGAAAATCATGAAAAGAGAGTCAACAACCTTATCGAAGAAAACAACACTTTAAAAAATAGATTAACTCAAATGACAAAAGAGGCCCAAAAGCCAATGAGGAGAAGAATGCCTTAAAAAGTCGAATTTCCCAGATGGAGAAAGAATCTCCAAAACATTCTGAAGAGAATAATTCCTTCAGAATTAGAGTAGAGCAAGTAGAAGCTAATGACTTTATGAGAAACCAAGACAGATAATATTAAACAGTTACAAAGAAATGAAAAAATAGAAAGCAATGTGAAATATCTCCTTGAAAAAACCACTGACCTGGAAAATAGATCCAGGAGAGACAATTTGAAAATTATTGGTCTACCTGAAACCCATGACCAGAAAAAGAACTTGGAAAGCATATTTCAAGGAATCCTCAAGGAAAATTGCCCTGATGTTTGAGAGTCAGAGGGCAAAATAGAACTTGAAAGCATTCAGGAATCACCTCTTCAAAAAGATCCCCAAAAGAAAACTCCTACAAACATTATTGCCAGGTTCCAGAACACCCAGTTAAAGGAGAAAATATTACAGGCCACCAAGAGAAAATCATTTGAATACTGTGGAAGCACTATCAGGATAACCCAGGATCTGGCAGCTTCTACACTGAGGGATCGGAGGGCCTGGAATATGATATTTTGAAGATTAGGGAGCTGGGATTAAAACCAAGAATCAACTACCCAGCAAAATTGAGCATATAATTCCAGGGGAAAATATGGTCATTCAATGAGATGGAGGACTTTCATGCATTCTTGCTGAAAAAGCCAGAGCTGAACAGAAAATTTGACAATAAAACAGAAGAAGCATGAGAAGGTAAACATAGGAAAGAAATAATAAGGAACTTATCAAATCTGAATTATTTACATGCCAATATGGAAAAACGATAATAGTAACTTATGAAACTTTTCTTAGTATGTGTATAGGTGAAGGGAATACAGATGTATATATATGTATACTTACACATATGTCTGTATAGGTGGCTATATATGCATATGAATACATATCTGAACATGTGTATATATGGGTATATAGAGGGCATAGGATCAATTGAATACGAAGGGATGATACTTTAAAAGGCAAATGCTGAGATGGGAGAGGACTAGAATGAAAGTAGACAGGGATTTAATCATCCCATGTGGATGAGGCAAGGGATAACTGTTACAGCTTTACTTTCATTTACTCTCATTGAATCTGGCTTAAGGAAGAAATGGCATGAACTCTAAACTGTACATCATGCCACACAAGAGAGTAGGGGGCGTGGGAATGGAAGACGGGATCACAGAGGGGAGGGCAGGGTCTGGGAGAGGGATGCTGGATGCTCACACTTCAATAAAGGGACAGGGACAGGGTAGAGAACAGAACAAGGGGGGGGGAGTGATAGGAAGGATGGATATATGATCAGTCACAATATGTCCACTATGAAGATGTCCTGTATAATCATACCTACACAGCCTGTATTGAATTGGTTGTCCTTCCAGCAGGGGTGGGTGATAAGAGAGGAATCAAAGGAGTCCAGAATTTAAAGATTGCAATACCTGCTACTAGGAATAAAGACATACAGGGGCTGGGGTAGGGAGACCCTCACTGCCCTACCAGAAAGTTAGAGAGCAAACCAGGAGAGGGGTTCTACAGTGGGATTGCTGTTTTGGGGGTTGGTGTTGGGGAAAGACGGGGAGAAAATCTGTAATTCAAAAATCTCATGAAAATGAATGGTGTAAACAAGAAATAAATAAAATTTATTACATAAAAAAGAATCTTCAAAGTCCTGTGTTTCATTGAATATACACTTTTTTCCTGAAAGAATATACTTACTTTTGCTAGGTAAGTGATTTCTTGGTTTTAAACCTAGCTCCTCTGATCTCGTAATATCGTAGCTCAAGTCTGTCAATCCCTTAATGTAGAAGCTGATAGACCTTGTGCTGTCCTTGTTGTATTTATTTATTTATTTTTGTTTTCTGACTATTTCTACAATATTCTAATTGTACTTTGACTGCTTGCAATATTTTCTCCTTTACTTGTGGATTCTTAAAATTGGTTACAATATTCTTATAAGTTTTCTTTTGGGAACTCTTTTGAATCAGTAGATTCTTTCCACTTCTGTTTTACCCCCTGGATATCAGTATAATTTTCCTTGATAATTTCTTGGAAGATCATGAATATGCTATTTTCTTATCATGACTTTCAGGTAGTTCATTAATTTTCTTTATGCTTTTTTGGAGGGGGGAAGCTAAGGATTAGGTGACTTGCCCATGGTCACAAAGCTAGCTTAGCATTAAGTATCTGAGGCTGGATTTGAACTCAGGTCCTCCTGACTTCAGGGATGGTGTTCTATTTGCTGTGCCACCTAGCTGCCCCAATTTAGTAGTTCTTTACAGTTATTTTTATCTTTCGTTATTCTGACCTTAGTTCCTGTATTAGAGAATTATACAAGAACCAAGATGTATATCTTGCTGCAATGTTGTCTAAGTTTTTCAAACCTTTTTGACTTCAGTGTGACTCATCTGGGCTACTGTGAGTATCTCCTCCTCTTATGGTTTTGTTGGACAAGTCATGACAGCTTTTAGGGCCTCGTGGACCTTTCAGGTTCAGAGTACCTGATCTTTAAAACCTTCTAATCAGACCATCAGTCACGTAGTCAACAAGTATTTATCAGACAGTAAATGCATCTTACTTTTCTAAGTACTGAGTATACTGATACAAGGAAAAGAGAATTTATTTCTTTCCTTTAAAGAGTTTACATGCTAATGAGGAGGACAATGCTTAAGAAGAAGCTAAAAATCAGGAAGAAGTGGGGTTAAAAAATTCCCTAGAGGAAAGACGTGATGATTCTGGAGGAATTTGGCCTGATGAGAAAGGAAAAGATTTTGACCCAATAATCATAGATCTCTCCTTTATAGGAGGTTATGGGAGGAGTCATTGAGAAGCATTGGGGTGGAAGATATTTCCAGTATTTGAATTTCAGTACTAAAGTCACCATTTAGGATAAAGAATATTCTGGGGATTATAGTGGAAAAGTTCTGAACACTACAACACTTGGGGAAATGGCACCTTGAGAAGATGGTGGAATAAGGCAGGAAATTACTTGACTTTCCCAAATCTACTCCCCACACACAAAAATTTAAAATAATGCCTCAAAGTTAATTTTAGAGCATTAGAAATAATTAAAAGTTGGGGTAAGGAAACTTTGGAGAACTTAGGGAAAACCTGACTTCCCAAGAAAGTTCTCTGGCCTGATGCAAGTATAGGAAATGGCATCTCAGGATATAATGCTGAGGTCCTAAAAGACCTCAGGCCTAGAGTGTACTGGTCTGAGTGTTATTGCACTTTCATTGTACTACCACTTCAGGTGGTTGGTTGGGGCTATGCTGGGTGTTTTTGATCAACCTGACATTTTTCCAAGCATGCTGTCCTAGAGATTTGCAAGGTACACTTATCTGTTTCCCATTTGTACTTACATTGGGAAGCTTCTGTCTTGTTTGTTTATACTGGTGTTTGTTTTGCTAGTATGCCCTTTTTTCTATTGCTCCTACTGTAATGTTTGTTTTTCTTTTTTTTTTATTTCGGATGTGAAGTTCCATAATGTACTTTGTGATAGTATTTTTATCATTATTTCATCAAGTGCTATTTTTAATTTTCTGATGGTGTAGTTTTGTAGGAGCTGGGATGTCTGCCTCTGTTCAAACAGTCTTCTTAGCTAGAATCTGAAAAACTTTGAAATTCCTAATTGATGGTTTTGAGACTTGAATGTGAGTCCACCCCTTAGTTTCAGTTTCAGAAAACTAAACAAATTGCTACTGAACTGAGACAAGGAGAGAGTGTTGTCCCACATTAGGTGGTGCAACAAATACCCCTAAATGATATCAGTCTTGAGTAAGAGTAAAAATGTAAATCTTTAAAACATGCCACCATTAGCTTTTTAGACCACACACATTTTCATAATAAGTTGGCAGTAAGTAGTCAGAATTCAATAAGGGCTAGACTGTAAATAAATTGTAAACCAATTTTTCAAATTGCTTTATAGTTTAATTGATTTGGGGGTAGAAGTTGCTGTAACATCCTGATTGCATCCCTGACGATTCAGGCAATCCACAACAATCATACCGATTACAAGCTATTTAAGGAACCTCAATTAAATTAGTGGTAATTCTAAACTAATTCATCTTGAATAGAAATTGGTTTAATTTTTATGTAAATTCATATTCTAGCTTGTGAAAGCTAATTGTTTAACAGCGAATTCAGCTAGATTATTTTCATTTATCTTTTTGAAAATTGCATTGCTCTGTTGAAAAGCTCTGGTTTATGTGCATAGGTGGATCACTTTCATGGAAGTAATATTCTTATGGAGACCCTATAGCTATATAACCAGTGAGGATTCATTGGTGTAGTTTGGGATGAAATGGCTGTTTAGGGAAGGAATAAACCAGTAAATACAGGAAAGAGCAGAAATTTCTTAAAAGGGCAATTCCAGATCAACACAATGAAACTGTCAAGCATATATTTATTTTAAGTTGGTCTGTTCTCTCGTTTCACATAGCTCCAAGAAAAAATGGTTGAATCCATCTCAAAAGTCTTTGTCGGAACAATTCTTATCTTTGTCAGGGTTCTATCTTTGAGACTTTAGTGAAAAGAGCACTGATCCAGGATTTAAGAAACTTGGTATTATTATTATTAATCTTTACATAATGCTTTAAGGTTTGCAAAACCATGTTTGTCTCTGTGTTTGTATGTATCTAATGCTTAGCACGGTATTTGGAATATAGTAGGCATTTAATAAACGTTTATTGAATTATTGAACATCATACAACAAAACATTAAATATGCCCATAGTCATATAGCTAGTAAATGTCTGAGGCAGGATTTAAACTTTAAACTTGTACTTTACTGATTATAAATTCAGCATTCTGTCTATCATCCCACCTAGTTAACTTAGGCCTTACTCTATCACTCACTCACTGTGTAGCCTCTTAAATATATACACACACACACATAAATATGTATATATTTATATGTATATATTTATGTAATATACCTTTATTGGGGTTAGGTGTCTAGTTTAAATACAATTTTATGGAATAGGGGGAAAGGTGACAAGAGAATGGGAGGAGCAAGAAGGGCTCCAAAATGCCTGGAATATCAGGTAGGCTGGAGGTACCTTCATCATACAGAGAGGCAAAGAGCATAGGAGAGGGGAGAAGAAGAGTTGTTATGGAGTTGGGGTGCTCTGTGAAAGCACAAAGGCAAGTCCATAATGGTGAGCTTCAGTGAATAGTCTTCTCTGATCACTTTTCTGACTGGTCATACCCTGCATTTCATCTAATATCTCACATCCTGTATCCTAATTGTTCCATCTGCCTTAATCACTCTTTTCTACCTCAATAAACAGGTGCCAAAAAGCCCACCTTATAACAAACTACAACACCCATATGTTCTAAAAACACTAGAAAGCGTAGGAATCAATGGAGGCTTTCTCAAACTGTTAAGAAGTATCTAAAAGATAGAACAAGCATTCCCAGTAAAACCAGAGGTGAAGCAATGATTCCCATTATCCCCACTGTTATTTGACATTGTACTAGAAATGCTAACTATCAAATAAGACAAGAGAAAAATACAGAAAGAATTACAATAGGCAATGAGAAAACAAAACTATTGTCTTACCAGATGATATGATGATATAATTAGAGAACCCTAGGGAATTAATTGAAAAAAAGCAGTTGAAACAATTAAAATGTTATCAGGTTTGCAGGATATAAAATAAACCCACATAAATCATCAGCATTTCTATATATTACCAACAAACTCGGCAGGAAGAAAACAAAAGAGAAATTCCATTTAAGATACCTACACGTTCCATTTAAGATAGCTATGCAATACTTAGGAATCTACCTGTCAAGACAAACCAAGAAACCCCATGAAAACTATTATAAAACACTTTCCACACAAATAAAGATAGATCTAAATACCTGAAGAAATATTAGTTACTCATGGACAGGCCAAGCTGATGCGATAAAAACAAAAACATTCTACCTAAGTTAATTTGCTTATTCAATGACATGTCAATCAAACTACCAAGTAATTATTTCATAGAGCTAGAATAAATAATAACTAAACTCATGTGGAGGGTAAAACAAAAGGTCAAGAATATCACAGAGATTAATGAAAAACAAGAGTGAAAGAAGGTGGCTTAGCAGAATCAGATTTTAAATTATATTACAAAGTACTAATCATGAAAATAATTTGTTGCTAAGAAATAGAGTCATGGATCAGTGGGATAGATTAGGTATACAATATGCTGATATAAATGACTGTAATAATCTGTGTTTGATAAATCCATAGACCCAGGCTTTTGGGATAACAACTAATAATTTGACAACAAAATTGCTGTGACAACTAGAAAGCAGTTTGGCAGAAACTAGGCACACACTAACATCTCACACAAAAATAAGGTTAAGTGTACAAATGACATAGACTCAAAAGTATGGTATCATAAGTAAATTGATCATGTTGTTGAGGTTTTTTTAGGGCTGCTTAAGACCCCAGAATACCACCATGCTGGGTCCTGTCAAATGAATTCATCTAAAGCCTTCTCCCAGCCAAAGTACAGCAAAGTTTATTAAAAATTCATCATAATGGGTAGACTCTTAAGGAGACTAACTATTTGTGATGCTTGTATTGGACAGACAAGAACAATCTAACACAGAATGAGGCTGCACCAGATTTATCTCAGCACTTTCATGGAGGCAAAATCGATCTTCTATACAGAAAGATTGCGGGAAGATTTAGGGGTGGTGGAGAGGAGGAGTTTGAGGAGGCGTCTAAGGAGAGTCTCTGATGGAACTGAAATCAGAGTCCAGGAATGGGATTAAGGGGGTATTAAGGGTGGGAAATAACTGAAGGCTACATGATGATGACAGAGAATGGAGGGCTAGGCTAGTTTATATATGGCAAAGGAGGACTAGGCTAGGTTAAGAGTAACAGAGATTTGGGCCTAGCCTTAATGAAAGGCTTATGGTCTCAGGCAAATTCCTCCTCATGTGGGAAGATTCAATCAGAGGTCAAGGGGTTTCCCAGAGCCTGTACACAATCAGTCTTACCTTCCTGCTCAAAGAACTGTAGGGGCAACCTGCTCTAATAGAAATTCTTCTGGCCTTTCAAATGCCCCACAATCAGAATTATTTATATATTTCTAAAGCTGCTATACAATACTTTACTCCAAGTACTCTATGGTCTAACTTTACTGGTTTCCTTTCTATTCCTCATGTAAGACATATCATGTCCTAACTCTATGTTTTTTCACAGGCTTTCTCCATTCCTAGAATACTACCCCTACTTACCTATACTTCTTGGAAAACCACTCCCTGGTTTTCTCAAGAACTTAATGGGAATGCTACCATTTCTTTTTTTTTTTTTTATTTTGGCTGAAATGCTTTTATTTTTTGTTACAAGAAATGATTTGCTGGGCAGGAGAGGGAATTGCTCAGTAGTAAAGGGGATATAAAAACAAAAGATCCTTCATTTTTTTAAGGTGCTTGGGCACATGGCAATTACTGTTACTTAATGATCAGCAGGGTGGCCAAGGAGGGGGCTAGCCACAGAATGGAACCTGCTTTAT
>JAQQSW010017821.1:0-11381 GCA_028646575.1 Pseudocheirus occidentalis | reverse complement strand
ATATTTTTTTCCCATGGGGTCAAAAGGTACCTAAGTATATGATTGCGAATGGAAAAATAGGGGACAGAATCAGGTATTGGCAAGTTTTTTTTTTCCATTTTCATTTGTGTGTGAATTTTGAATATAAATGCGAGGACATAAAGCAATAATGCGGTCAAAAAAAAATGTTTCCGTGAACAAGTTTCAACAATTCAACTTTATAACAATTATAAATAAACCTGTTAAATTTTTCTGGACAATGCCAGCATTTGGATTTTTTTAAAAAGTAAATTTCTTATTGACGGCAAAAAAAAAATATACACAGTAACAGCAATATTGGAAGGACGATCAACTGTGAATAACTTAGCTATTCTCATCAATACAATGATCTAAGACAATTCTGAAGGATTTATGATGAAAAACGCTGTTGACCTCCAGAGAAAGCACTGATGGAGTCAATGCAGATGGAAACATTTTTTCTTTATTTTTTGTGTGTTTTCTTTCACAACTTGATCAACATGAAAATATGTTTTACATTAGTGCACTTATATAACCAATATCAAATTGCTTGCCTTGTCAAGAATGGGGTAAGGGAGGAAAGTGAGGAGAGAATTTGGGACTCAAAATTGTTAAAAAAAAAATAAATGTTAAAATTTGTTTTTATGTGTAATTAGGAAAAAAATAAAACATTAAAAAAGAAATTGCCAATGGATTAAGTAGCTAGGTGGAAGAACTAAGTTTTCCAACTTCAACGTATTCAAAAAACCAAAATCTGTTTGGGACCAAGATGACTAGGATTTAAAAAAAAAAAAAGCAAAACTTAGTATTAGTGTACCTGCAAAGTTGGTCTTAAAAAATTAGTACGCAGTTTTCCTTGAGAAGACAGATGTTAAATGGGTAGGCATTATTAGTGTATAGATGAAAAATAATTTTTATTTCAGTAATAAACAAAAAGCAAACAATGAAATTTGGAAGATACAAAGAGAAATAATTCAAATACATAAAAACAAGTGGAGTGTTCTGAAAAGTCTGATATGGATGCAAAGATAAATTGAAACCTAATTTTCTTTGAATAACCAGGGCTAGTGAATATAGAAGCATAGGAATAGAAGATAAATTCCAAAGTAAGCCATAGTACTGTAAGAATATATTATCAACAACGTTTGAGCTCAAAATGAATGGAATGTGAAAAAAAATGCAAGAACAATACAAATGATTTTGAAGTGTACTAGGAAAAGAGGAGAGTTAAAGGAGGAATGGGATAGTCCTCAGAGTGGATGAGCTTTTGATAACAGCAGGGAGGAAGTAGAACTGCTAAGTTTCTATTTTGCTATTATTTACTCTGAGTAATCTTTTTTGTGTAAAGAAGAAAAAAATGAGTATTAGAATAAATGTAGAGATAGTAAGAGAGCAACTAGCTGACCTTGATGAGGTCAAGTGACTTGTCCCAGATGAGCTACTGTTATCCCTTTCATATTATGAGGATTAGGGATGGAGCACCCCACCATCTAGAAAATCCATGTAAATTTTTTTGCCCTCCCTTCATACCAAAGAAGAAGTCTGAATGTTTTATTTATCTCTTATGGTATATTTACAGTATCATATTGTTAATTTTAGTTATATTTATGATATTAAAAGATAAAATATGTTGATATTACACATTACTATACATATATTTTATGCATTTCTGAGTTTCTAATCTTTTTTTCATGTCATCTACTGGCCTTCATGTGTCATCTGTGGCTTTCTCCAAACTCCAAAATAATTCACATTTAATTTCGTATGTCAATCCACTATAAATCAAAACCACTGTGCAGACTTAGCAGTGGAATTGTATCAAAAGGTATGCACGGTTTGGTTGTTGGGCATAGTTCCAAATTGCTCTCCAGAATTGTTGGGTAAGTCTACAACTCAACCAACAATATGTTACTGTCCCATTTTTCCAACATCTCCTCCAACAGCCAACATTTTTTTTTCTTATACAGTCATTCTAATGTGTGTGAGGTGGTACCTCAGAGTTGTTTTAATTTGCATTCATCTGATCAATAGTGATTTAGAGCATTTTTTCACATCACCATAGTTTTATTTCTTTTTCTGAAAACTTCATGTTAATATCTTGTGACCATTTATCAATTGGAGAATCATTTATATTTTATGAATTTGGCGTACTTCTCTATATATTGAGAAGTGAAGCCTTTATTTTTTCCCCTTTGTACAAAACTATTCAAAGCAGCTTTTTCTTTTGTGGTGACTAGGAACTGGAAATAAAAGGAATGCCTAGAAATTGTGAATGGATAAGCAAAGTATGGTATATGATTATAATGGAATATTATTGTGCTGTAAGAAATAACAAGCAGGATAATTTCAGAAAAGAACCTGAAAAGATTTACATGAACTGATGCATAGTAATATAAACAGAATTGGTAGAATGTTATACATAGTAACAATATTTTTTGATGAGAATCTGTGAACAACTTAGCTATTCTCAACAATACAATGATCCAAGACAATTCCAAATGACTAATGATGAAGCATACTATCTGCCTCCAGGGAAAGAACACATATCGATTGAATACAGAATGAAGCATGCTATTTTCACTTTCTTTCATTTTTTTTCTTTTATTTGAGTCTTGTACAAAGTGACTGATATGGAAATGTTTTACATAATTGTGCATGTATAATCTATATGTTATTGCTTGCCATTTCAGAGAGGGGGCATGGGAAGAAGGGAGGAAGGGATGAAATTTGGAACTCAAAAACTTTAAATAAAAATTAAAAAAACCCTGCTATGGGGAAAGTCACTTTGGGGAAAATCATGATGTAGAAAGAATAACTATAGATTCTTAGGTATTAAAAACACTGGTGAATAACTTTGGTGAGCTATTCTCAGTGATGTTTAAAGGGCTGAGATATGTACTAAGGGATTGGGGACAAAAGAATGGCAAATGTTTCCATGTTCAAAAAAGGAAATGGAGTTGGGTCCACAGAGCATATAAAATACGATGAGCATGATTTAAATTCTTTGAGAGAACCCCAAATAATCTATTAAAGATATGAATACTGAACATTTAGAAAATAGAGTGGCACTCAAAAAGAAGAAACATGGTTTCATCAAGTAGAGACACGTCAACAAGATTTTATTAAAATATAATACAATGGGTAGTTTAAATGCTTACTAGGTGCTAGACATGGTGCTAAGCATGGGGTTTGCAAAGAAAAGTGGAGATTAGGTGAGGTTATTCAAGATGGACTAGCTCCTCTCCTGTGAAGACTTATTGAGCACTTTTCAGCATTATTCATCCATCTTCAGTATCTATCTCCTATCTAGCCCTCACTTGTGGCTTCAAAAAGCTGTGACATATCCAGTGGCCACATCCAGGTATAATAGAAGCAATGTGAGTTCAACTATTGTAACATTTGATTTAGTGTGAATTATACAAGATCACATTTAACATGTGCCAAAATTTGGTTAATTCATGCATGAAAGCTAGTTAGATTTTTTTCTTGTTATTGTTTTTTAAAACACACCAGTTCCTTGCCAGTCTGTACTTGCCTTATCACATGTGGATGCTCATCAAGAAATATGTTAATTTTATTTTTAATGTTTTTGGAGGGGTGAAAGCAGGGCAATTGGGGTTAAGTGACTTGCCCAAGGTCACATACTAAAGTGATAAATGTCAGATGCTGGATTTGAACTCAGGTTCTCCTGACTACAGGGATGGCACTCTGTTCACCAGGCAACCCTGAGGAGTTAATGTTTTAAAACAAAATGAACAAATGGAAGAATCATTCAGATGGGAACACTGGTTGTGCAAAAAATAGACTTTTCTTTCTTTTTTTGGAGGGCAGTTGGGGTTAAGTGACTTGCCCAAGGTCACACGGCTAGTTTTTTGTGTTAAGTGTCTGAGGCCGGATTTGAACTCAGGTACTCCTGACTCCAGGGCTGGTGCTCTATTCACTGCGCCATCTAGCAGCCCCCCCAAAATAGACTTTTTATTACATTACAACAAAAGCATGATGTAACTTAATGGCATGAAAAGCCAATGGTTAAATCACCTTTTTTTTGAGTGTTTTGTAAATAACAAGAAGGAATTCAAGTGTTACAACAGTAGAAATTGAACATTTTTAAACCGAGATTTCATTTTAAAATATATTCCTCTTAACATGGAAGTCATTCAGTTCAAAGTTTCAGTTTTATTTAGGTGTTGAAAGAAAGTGGAAATGAAGTGGGTAGTTATGTTTACTACAAGGGCAGATTATTTCAATTGCTTTAAAACTAGTTTGGTTGCACAATGTTACCACTGGAATGTTGGCCACTGTAGATGAAAACACAGTAGCTTAATATTCTGAGAAAATAATCAAAGAAAGTGAATGAAAGCATTTATTCTAGAAAATAATGCTTTTCAGAACTTTTATTTCTAAGAAAGAAAAAAAATGACCTAGATTTAAAATTCACCTGATAGTTTTATTGAAAATCAGGCAGAAGGGATTTTAAATAAAAAACAGTTCTTGTCTTGAGACCTTTGTGCTCAGAGAGATTATAACCACTGATCACTTCCAATTCTTTTTTGGCTAAATAAGAAAGCAACAGTAACTAAAACCTTTTTGAAGACTAATTTTCAAGTAACAGCCCAGCAGTTGAAAAATATTTCAACGTTAACAATATTGTGCTTAAAGCATTCCTGTTTTTAGATAATACTGCAGGTCATCTAATTCAATTTAGTTAATTCATTGCATGAGGAAATGGTGGCAAATTTGCAGAAATGTGGAGGAAAACTCTCTGTACCTAGTAGGGCAAGGGTGGGGCTGAAGATTGAAAGAAAGAGGAGATAGTTGAGTTTATGTTATTAAAATATATGAAAAGGGTACTATTTTCATCATATTGTTAGTGCAAGCTTATGCTTTGGTACAATCAATATTCAATCTTTTTCATTTCAGAAATTTTGCTTTCTCTACTTCTTCATACTAAACTTGAATCACTACAACATTTATTATCATTTGCTATTATATTCCATTAATAAATAGAGAAGAAACTGATCTTTAAAATTTTTTACTGCATATTTCCATTTGGCTGAAACCAATGACAGTGCTTTAAACATAATTATAACTTCATATAATGCACATTCAAATGATGTAACCACTTAACAAAATTCATTATTTGCTTTAAAAGCAACTCAGCTATATGTTATATAGTAAATTGGAGATTAAATCATATACAAGATATTAATATACATGAAGAGTGGAAAAATCTTCTCAAAGATAGTTATATTTTAGCTAAGATTTCAAAGAAGCCCCTGGCTTCATCAAGAAAAAGTCATGCCAGACTAAACATACTTCCTTTTTGAAAAAGGTTACTTTACATCTAATTGAAGGGGAAATTGTAAATAGAATTAACCTAGATATTAGCAAGAAGTTTGATAAAGTCACTGATGTCATTATTAGGGAAAATATAAATTTAGAGCTAGAAGGGTCCTTAGAGGCAGCTTAGTTCAGCTGCCTTAATTTTCAGATGACAAGAAAGAGGCGCCGAATGTCTTTCCAGGGTATAACTGATAATTATCTGATGTGGAACTTGAGGTTAAGGTCCTCCTGAGTCCAAGCCTAGCACCCCATTGACTATGCTATGCTGCTGGGCCAAATACTACTACAAGTAGTGTGATACGGCAGCCATGTATCAGTGACCTTGCATGCATTAAGAGAAGCATAGCATATCAGAATAAGAATTTCGTCTCTACTATGCCTGCTCAGAGGGGGGGATTTGGTCAAATCCTGGGCATCACATTTTAGGAAGGACACTGATAAACAGAAGAAGAGCTAGGGGAGTCTTGAATTTAAATCATCTGAGAATCAGCTGAAGTAACTCATCATGTTAAACTTGAATGTATGAAGATTCACCAGGGATATAATAACCTTTTTCAAATGTTTGAATATGTGTCATGCAAGAGGCTGTTTCTTTCCCCCAAGAAGATGCTTTATTTAACCCTTTCTCTTCCTAACACTTTATTTCTCTTATAGTAAAGAGGCCTAGGAGGCCTGAAGGCAAACACGAGGCCCTGAATTTCAAGGTCCAGAGAAGGAAATTGGACTATGGGACTATTGGTCTGTGAACAGTAAAGGAAAAAAAATTAAGTTTGATGAAAGAAAAAAAAACATCCTAAATTAGAACTATCTAAAAGTGAAATGAACCAACTTGGTGGGTTGTAGATTTCCCATCCCTAAAGTCTGTATGATTACTTTATTAAATGTGCTATAGACTTGATGATCTCTATTAATTTAGCTCTTAATTTTTGTGAATAAGAATAAGCTTAATCACTAAGTATGTGGTCTTAGTAAACTACTAATTTCACAATGAATATTTTGTCTCAAAAATAATTTCAATTTAATGAAAATAATACTCAACCGAATTCTCAACCATATAAGTATACTTCTTCCTAGAAAGATTATTGAAATGGATTGAGAATCTTATAGACTCTTTGAGACCTATCTGTATGTGAGGCTAAACAGTTTTATAGACTCCCCAACTATTAGGAGAGAAAGAGAAGAGGAATGAACAGGACAGGAGAGGAAATAAAAAGGAGGGGTTGCTATTCCCCTGGTCTACATTAAAAAAAAAAAGGAATGGCAGGAAAAGCACTCCAGGTTACATCTCTCAAAAGTAACTAACAGAGAAGACAGAGTGACTTACAAAAGGCAAAATCAAGAGTAAAAACTTTATAACCCTTGCTGCAATCGTGTCTGTTGTCTCTAGTCAGAATGAGTATGATGGTTACATGCTTCATTGGACCATGGTATTCGATCAAGATTGAATGTCCTATTTGACAATGGAAGATTATACACCCAATACTATGACCCATTTGGAGCAATTTCCACTTGTAGAAATTTAATGGGTGGAGGGTGACCTATTCCAGGGCTGGGAACCTGTGGCCTTCAGGTCACCTGGAGACCACAGGTTCCCACCTCTGACCCTATTCTATCATTACTTCCCAAGTCAGACAGTTAGAAGGTATCGATTATTAACTAGGTTGTTGCCTAGTGTGGAAGAGCCAGGAATACTTCAAAAGAAATAAAGGTCTCATATCAATTATGATGAAGGATTTTTGTTATTTCACTGCTAAGAAACACTCAAATGTATTTCATTTATGAAATCCAACAAGTGTTGACTATGAACAATTTCCATTAACCTAATCAGGCTCTAAGGAAAAAGAATGGATGAATGGATGAGTTCTTTATAGCTTGTATGAATAATAACTGAGTATAGTGCTTTATTTTTTGTGGTCTTATTTGACCCTTGCTGTAAATGTATGAGGGAATACTATCATCATCCTTTTTTTTTTTTTTTACATATGAGTAAAGGGGTGGCTCAAAAGGATAAGTGAACTGAAGAGGGTGACATAGCTAGTAAAAGTTTGTCAGAGACTTAAAGCTTGGTCTCCCTGGCTCCAAGGCCACTCCGTCACATTGCTTCCCTACATTCTCTCACTCTCCTTTAAGCTATCCAGATTTCATTCTAGTTACCCCAAATACAAACTCGTGACTTAGCAACTATTAAAGATTTATCTATTTATTAACATTTTACTCTCAAGGATAAAACTCTTGAAATATTACAACTCATTTTCAAGAATGTCCTTGGTAGAGAACACTGAAATATACATTGCTGAATTACACTTTCAGACCATGTAGGTCACTGTCATAAAACAGTCACTAGTAAAGTTAAATGAAACTGCATTATGCAATAGATTTTTCATATTTTAGATACATATACATTTATATAATACCAGACTGTAAATTTTCATAGTAAGGATGAAACACCCTAGCAGAGTCAGAATAAGAATGTAAATATGGCTAAACTCTTAAAAAGGTAAATGGTTTATGGAAAATTCTAGTTTTCTTGGTTTCAGAATTGTATTTCTGTTGAAACCTGGTAGAACTATGGTTGACCTTGGCTAATACAATACTATTTTTTTAAAGTTTGGTTCACAGAGAAGTAAGAAATATATTTCTGCCTTTCAGAGGTGGTTTTCATGCCCTCTTTCTTTAAGAACAATGTGCAAATGCCTGTGAATTAGGAAAGTTTTATGTAAGCTGAGTCTCAGAATGACATCTCCCTCTGAAAGGAAGTGTAGTTCAGTGGAATGAATGTTAGTCTAGGAGTAAGAAAGTTGTGGTTCAAATCTTGTCTCTTCTTTGTACTAGCTATATATGATGGTTTAATTTACTTATGTTTTTGAGACTTGATTTTTCTCATCTATAAAGTAATATAATAAATATTTCCCCACAAAGTTGCACTGAGAATAATAACATCATGGTCTGTTTCTTATATGTAAAATGAAGTGGTTGCATTTTTAGGTCACTTTGCACTACAAAAATCCCATGAGCTTGGGTCTGGAGTAGTCAGAAAAGCTTATGAAGGAAGCAGTACTCAAATATGTTTGGAATGGGATGAGATAAATATTAATTGAATAGGTGAGAAAAGGGAGCATTTCTGGCAAACAGAATGAGATGAGCACAAATGTGTGGGGTCCAAAATGAAAATAATATGATTATGAAACAGTCACGTTAATCTCTTTTGGGCAGATACTACATAGGACAGTAGAAGGAAATAAGATAAAATAATTAGTATAGGGTTATCAAATGCCAGGCTGAAGAGTTTAGAATTGATATTTCTCATTGCCTATAGGATAAAAAATCCACTAGGTCTAATGCTCATTGTCTACTCCACACAGTTGCTTCTCAAAAATATCTTCCAATTTTTTTTCTTAAATTCTAAACTGGTTCATTTCTTGTTCCCTGAGCACTGTTTGCATTTTTCTATTTGTCTGGGATGCCATTTTCTCTCCAATTCCTAATCATTTTTCATGGTCACTCTCAAGTTCTACTTACTCTTTGAAGGCTTTCCACATCAATCCAGCCCATGATGATCTCACCTTCCTCTGAACTCCCAACATTACTGCCTATGCCACTCATTTGGCAATTAATCATGTAGTGCTGGGCACATTCTCTTCTACCAATGCCTTAAATTCTTATTTACCTCATGAATTTGTTGTTTCATATATTTATTTATGTTTTATCTTCCCAAGTATATTATAAATTCTTTACAAATATAGTCTCATACTTCTTTGTATCCTCTATACTATCTAGGAGAATAATTTACATATTGAAGTGTTTCAGCAAATATATTTTTGGGTGATTAACATAGTAGGAATTAGAGTTGAGATATTTTATTTTTGAGTAGGGTAGAGACATGATTGATGTGGGTTGGCTAGCCTTCTTATATTTCATCCCCAAGAGGGAAGGGGAGGTGGGGGAGGGGGAAAGATAAACAGCTAGAATGACTGGTTACTCCCTAAGGTATAACTATTAAATTTCAAAACAATTCTATCAACTTCACTGTGTGTTCTTATGTGGCTTGCTCACGGACTCAAATTATGTGATGCATTTTTTACATATATTAGATAATTATAGATTTATAGAATGCCTGGCCATATATTTTAATAGTTAGAAGAAAACAGTAGAGTGAGACTAAAAATATAAATAAAGGCAACCTATTCAAAAGGACAATGGTTTGTGGAAAATAGTAATTTTCTTACTGTCAGAATTGGATTTTGCATTGAAACCTGATTGTCATATAAAGTTTCTGAGGAGCTTATATAGCTTAGAATATAAATGAATTCTTTACTAGTAAGAGGAATGAGCTACTCACAATTTGTTCCCGAGCAGAACTGAATGCTACTGTGTTCTAAGACCAAGGTCAAAGGCTAAGAGCAGAGCACCTATGCTACAGAAGTTCACACTACCTTTAGCCTTTGTTTTGGTAACAGTAAATAGTCATTAGGTAACTTTCCTGAGATTAGGTTATGACTTTCCCTTAAATATACAAACGAACAATTATAAGTATGGAAATTATGATTTAAAAAGATGAATTTGATGGTTGTCAGCTTACAGAATATGGAATTAATTAGAGATATTAGAGGGAGGAAATGCCCCAGAGATCTGTATATATACTGCTTTACGTTTTGATCAATGACTTGAATAAAGCTTTAGAAATTGTGTTTATTAAATTTGCACATGATACAAAGCTGGAAGCAGTAGTTTATATAGTAGATTACAGAATGGCTATCCTGAAAGATCTTGGTAGGACAGAGAATTGATTTAAATCTAACAAGATAAAATTTAATTGGGATAAATGTAAAATCCTATTCTGAGGTTTAAAAAGTCAACTTCACATATAAAAGATGAGAGAAAAAACAACTTGATTTTATTGCTGGTTATCAAAAAAAATATCAGTATTTTAGGGGGTTGCAAGATATGTATGAATCTGTAGTGTGATATGTCAGCCAAGAAAGATGATGGGCTGAACTAAGATATCATTTTAAAGAATAAAGAGGTCACCATGTACTATTTCATAGTCAGACCATACCTGAAGTATTGTGTTCAGTTTTGGGCATGATGATTTAGGGAGAACATAGTAAGAAGGGGGGAATAAGGATACTGAACGAATTTGAGTCCATGTCTCATGACAATCAATGTTAAGACTAGGGATTTTTAAAGCAGAAGAAAGCAAATTCAGGATCATAATAGCCATTTTAAGTACTGGAAATGTTTTAATAGGGAAATGGGATTAGACTTGCTCTCTTTGTCCCCACAGAACATGTTTAGATATATAAGCTTTTAAAGGGTTTCTTTGACTATATCAAGCATATTTCCGCATGTTATCTTATTGTTGTCATTTTCTTTAATGAAATTATTGATTGTTTCTATGATTTGTTCTATGACTCATTCCTTCCTATTTAGTTTCCAAATTAATTTTTTTTACTTTCTGGGGGTAATGAAGTCATATATTTAGAAAAAGAATATCATGTTTAAAAAAAGGCATCGATTTTTTTAAAGAGAAAAAAAAAGCAGTACTATGCAATTTTCAAGATGCAATATAGGCCGCTGTCTTCCTCACATTCAAACAGGTGCCCAGTTCACTGTCTTTAGTGTTATCCTTAGTACATATACCGACGGGCAAAAACCATGGTTTGGTCTAGACCAGCTCCTGGCAAACCGTCTGGCCAATTGCCTGTTTCTATATGGCCGGAATGCTTTTTTTAAAATTTGTTTTCTTGTTTACATTATTCATTTTCATTACATTTTTGAATTACAAATTTTCTCCCCATCTTGCCCCTGCCCCAACCCTAAAACAGCAATCCCACTGTAAAGCCCCTCCCCTGCTCTGCTCTCTTATTTTCTGGTAGGGCAGGAAGGGTCTCCCTATCCCAGCCCCTGTATATCTTAATCCCTAGTTGCAGGTATTACAGAACTTTAAAGTCTAGATTCTTTCGATTCCTCCCTTGTCACCCACCCCCACTGGAAGGACACTCAGTTCAATACAGGCTATGAATGTGTGATTATACAGGACA
>JAQQSW010017820.1:0-11381 GCA_028646575.1 Pseudocheirus occidentalis | reverse complement strand
CTCCCTTCACATTTAATTAATCCTATATCCTCTATATACACATACAAACACATGCTCAGATATGTATTCATACGCATATATAGACTCCTATATGGACCTATGTGTAAGTATACCTATATATACTTTTTTATTCCCTTCACCTATCCTCATGCTAAGAAAAGTTTCATAAGTTACTATTATCGTTTTTCCATATTGGCATGTAAATAATTCAAATTTGACAAGTTCCTTATGATTTCTTTCCCATGTTTAACTTCTCATGCTTCTTGTGTTTGCTTCTCAAATTTTCTGTTCAGCTCTGGTTTTTTCAGCAAGAATGCTTGAAAGTCCTCCACCTCATTGAATGACCGTATTGAATGACCATATTTTCCCCTGGACTACTTGTTGCATTGTGATCAATTGGAGTCCTTCTCAATGGTGGGCAAGCATACCCATTAAGATACGGGAGTGATTATAGACATGTATCTTTGGGTCAGGTTCAATAAAGTTGTAGCAGTTCATTTTGAAGACATGTTCATACATCAGATTTTGATACAGATCTAGAAAATCTAGCTATAGCAGTAAGACAAAAAGAATTTGAGGGAATAAGCATAGGCAAAGAATATGTATACACACACACTATATATATATATATATATATATATATATATATATATATATATATATAAAACATATACATGTATTCACACACACACACACACACATATATATTTGCAGATGATAAGATTCAACTCAAATTAATTGAGACAGTGTCAGTAAGGTTGCAGAATATAAAATAAACCCACAAAAAGTCCCAATAGCCTTTTTGTATATTATCAATATATTCAGCAGGGTAAGGTACAAAAAGAAATTATCCTTAAAAATACAGAATATACAAAATAATTGGGAGTCTACCTACTAAGACAAATTTGGGAATTATGTGAATACAACCACAAACTACACTCTATAGAAGCCAAGACAGACTTAGATATCAATTGTTCCTAATTGGGCTGTACTAATGACAATACATGACAATATAATCTAAATTAATTCATAGATGCAGTGCCATACTAATGAAATTATGAAGGGTTGCCTTATAAAACTAGGAAGAATTATTATAAAATTAATTTGGAGGAACAAGTGGTTAAGAATCTCAAGGGAGAATAATAAAAAAGATATGTGAGAGAAGGGGACTAGCAGTACCAGATCTCAAAGTATTCTTCAAAAAATTATTTACTTCAAAGTAGTGATTTAAAAAGAAAGATGATGCATTGGGTCTCATGGGTAGATGAGATTGAAGAGCAATCAAATACAATAGATTAATGCTTGATAAGCCTTAAAATTCCAGCTACAGGGGTCAGCACAAAAATATTGGGAAAATTGGAAAGCACTCTAATAGATATTAAGTATAGATCAACATTTCATACTATATAACATAATAAGCTTAAAGTGGGCATATGACTTAAATTTTTTTTTTTAAAGAAAAGGCCCTCTATAAACAGTTTAGGGCAGTGGTTCTCAACCTTCCTAGTGTTGCAACCCTTTACTACAGTTCCTCATGTTATGGTGACCTCCAACCATAAAATTATTTTTGTTGCTACTTCATAACTATAATTTTACTACTGTTATGAATCATAATGTAAATATCTGATATACAGGATGTATTTTCATTGTTACAAATTGAATATAATCCACAGGTTGAGAGCAGCTGGTTTAGGGGATCAGGGAAGAAAGTATCTCTCATAGGTATACATAGGCAAAGGGTTCTTGACCAAGCAAAGTTTGAGGTATAGAAACAGAGTATATAGATAAAAGGTAAAAAAAAAAAAAAAAAAAAAGAAGGAATGGAGAGCTTCACAGGAGGTAAAATGAATAGTTTTGATTATATACATTGAAAAGGTTTCCAACAAATGAAAGCAATGCAGTTCAAGTTAGAAGAGAAATAGTTACTTAGGAAAAATCTGCAAAAAATTTTCTTCTAAAGGTCTGATACCCAACATATATAGGGAATTGATACAAATATAATAAAATAAAAGCCACTTTTCAATTAGATAAATGGTCAAAGAATATGGACAGTTCTCAATAAACACTTTTTGGAGGGTCTGTGAGAGGACAAGCACACCAATACATAGTTAGTGGAGCTGTGGATTGTTACAACCATTCTAGAAAGCAAATTGAGACTGTACCCTCCAAATGACTAAGTTTTACATACTCTTTGACCCAGTCATACTGCTACTAAGTATTCCAAAGCAGCTAAAGAAAGAAGGAAAGCACTCATAGAACAACAAAAAAAATTACAGTAGCACTCTTTGTTATAACCAATAACAACAAACAAACAAATAACACCTGGAAACAAAGTTGGTCCCCATTATCTGGGGAATGGCCAAAGAAAATATGGTATGTGTGTAATGTCAGTCAGTGCTCTAAAAAAAAGACAAAAGGCATGAATTGAGAGAAACCTGTGAAGGTATTACAAATTTATACAACTTAGAGTGAGGATAACCAGGAGAACAATTTATATAATGACTAATTATGAAAAACATGCTGTGGAAGACTTAAAATTTCTGATCTATGCAATGGTCTATCATGATTCATAAGACTGATGTTGAAGCAAGCTTCCCATCTCTTTGCAGAGAGGTAATGGACTAGAGGTACCAGAATAAGACACACATTCTCAGATATGGCCAATGCATAGATTTATTTTGTTTAACTCTGATACAAGAAAAGATTTTGATTTGGGGGAGGAGATTTAGCAGTGAGATGAGAGTAGTAACAGGGGGGAAAAAAAGAAAACATTTATGAAACACTAAAAAGAATATACACAGGGGCGGCTAGGTGGCACAGCAAATAGAGTGCTGGCCCTGGAGTCAGGAGGACCTGAGTTTAAATCTGACCTCAGACACTTAACACTTCTAGCTGTGTGACCTTGGACAAGTCACTTAACCCCAATTACCCATCCCCCAAAAAAGAATATACACAGAAGAAAGCATAAGGAAGTTTAGGAGATACAAACAAGTAGAGCAATATTGGAAGTATTGTATTAAATTTGATATGTTCTTTTTTTTAAGCTACATATAATAGTTTTATGTTGTTATACAATCTCCCTTTTTCTTTTCTTCTTTGAATGAAAGAAGGATGGAAGAGGAGGGATGAAACCATTTTATTTTCAGGGGCTTTTCTTTTATTTTCTTTCTTTTTTGGTTATAACAGAGAATACTCCAATAATCATAATTTTGTGCATATAGGTTAGTTTCTTCTTTTTTGAAAGCAGAGTGAAGCCAGAAGGGCCAGAAGAACACTTTATACAATGATTATAGCAGTAGTAATGCACTTCTATACACTGACTGAGAATGATTGAGTTTTTAGACTCAGTCCCAGATTGAAGCATGATCTTATTCAGCTTTTTGGAACTCTATGTTAACTGAACAATAAAGACTCAATCCTAGTCAATATTTTTTTTCTCCCTTTATGTTAGTCTGTATATTTATTAATTTTTTATTATTACAAATTCAACAAACATCAAAATCTATATTCCTTCCTTAAAGAACTGCTTAGTGGGATAGCCACTACAGTACATAAGTTCCATTTGTTCAGAAACTTGCAAGTCTTTTTAAAAGATTGATTTGTTTATTTACTTTTAGTTTACAAGATTCAGTTCCACAATCCCTTGAGTTTCAAATTTTCTCCCCTCCTCCCCTCCCCCCCAATGGAAGCTTGCAATCAAGTATAGAATCTGCAAATACTTTCACATTGGACATTAGTCTGGTTGTATAGAAGGGTTGTAACCGATGGAATGAACAGTGGAAAAGAGGAAACAAAACCAAACATGGAGAAGAAAGAGAGAATGTAGTTTGCTTTGGTCTCCATTTAAACTGTTTTTTCTAGATCTTTCTCTGAATGTAGATATCTCCTTCCATCCTGAGTCTTTAGAGTCGTCTCATAACCTAACTTGCAAGTCTTTGAACATAATGAACATACATATAATTAATATGCTGGAGTCCCTTTGGGAATGGGGCACTACAACTTACTTGGACTGACCCAGTCCCATTACAAATGCATGGGGAAACAAGAAGAGACTAATTCAGGGCATTTCATACCATTATTCTATCAGCTTACAGTTCACATCCCCTGCAGGGAATAACTGTTGAATTAACACTATATGACAAATAGATGGTTTATAATCACAGGTGTACTCAGGGAGAAGAGGGATGACAGAGAAAGGCACCAGGAATGATTGATGCTCAACAATGTGCATATTACTTGAGCCTTAAATCATTGACTGTGATGGCTTTTGTGATGTGTAGCTGGGTGGTGGATGAAAGCCCATTTTACGAAATCTGCAGAGGCTTCCAAACTTCTTGGACAGTACCTTAAGTAAACATTCTTAGGGAAAACCAATTCAGACAGTCCATTCTTTCTAAACCTCAGTCTTATGGGCTTTCTTGAATGTGTATGCTTTCATGGGATCTCCCTATAGGTTCTGAACTTGTGGGTTATGTTCAATTTGTAGCAATGAAAATAAATCCTGCATATCAGATATTTACATTACAATTCATAACAGTAGCAAAATTACAGTTATGAAGTAGCAACAAAAATAATTTTGTGGTTGGGGGTCATCACAACATGAGGAACTGTATTAAAGGGTTGTGACATTAGGAAGGTTGAGAACCACTGCCCTACAGGCTTCAAATAACAGAATCAGTTGTCATAGAAATAGAAAAGGGGTAAAAGGTTTTTTGATGTATTTATCAAAGGGGGAATTCAGATATATTGGACAAGTATAGAAGCTGTTGTTAGCCTTCCTCTAGTACTCTTTTTTTTTTTTTTGCTTTTTGGAGGGCAGTTGGGGTTAAGTGACTTGCCCAAGGTCACACGGCTAGTTTTTTTTGTGTTAAGTGTCTGAGGCCGGATTTGAACTCAGGTACTCCTGACTCCAGGGCCTGGGCTCTATTCACTGCGCCACCTAGCCGCCCCTCTAGTACTCTTAATAGAGGTTTAAAAAGAAATATCCTTACTGCCAATAGTCAACTAGTCATCACTTCAGGTAAACTGGGTAATTAAATATGCTTGTCATATTCTGAGTCATCAGTGTGGGGCCATTCGGCAGGGAGGAGAGCAATGTACAACTATTTCTCCTGTAGTTGGTATACTGGACTTGCAGCCATGGAACTGGCATCCTTTCTGACAAGAATCATAGCTTACAATTTAGTGGTTGCCAGATTTGGGTCAAAGAAAGCTTTATTCAGAAATATGTAATGACAGAAGGAATTAGATGGAGAAATCTCACTGAACGAGCTTTTATCCTCTGGAAGAGACAATTTGTTTCTTGAAGGGAAAGAAAGTAAGTAAATAAGTCTGGACCGGAAAGAAAAGGAACAACAGGACCATGGACTTCTTCTTTATCTGCAGTTGGCCTAATGAGCAGGGAACAAGATTACGGGGTGAGGTGAACTTAGATTCCAGGAAGGATATGTCATTGCCCAATGTGCCAGAAGTAGGGACTCAATTTAAGATGGGGTCACTTATGTCAGGAGAAAGAAATACAAGGCCTTTCTCTGGGCCTCCACAGATCATTTCCAGGTCTCTATAAATAAGGAGTTCTTTCCCAAGTAATTTCTGTTTTTAGATTTATTCAGCATTGAGCTATTGAATTTGATTTTTCCCTGGTTTTTCCTTATCCAGTCTGTTCTGGTTTTCTGCTCTTATTATATCTTTTTAAAAATTTATTTCAAAGATTTTAACTTTTTAATATAATTTGAGGCCTGGAAACACTGATCCCAAGTCATTCCTACATTTTCCTCTATTATTTCCTTTGGGATTTTGGAACTTTTATTTCTATGAATGAATTTGGTTATTATTTTTTCTAGCTTCCTTGGTGTATAGCACAATCTGTAAATAAAATTTGAAAGTATCGTCATTCTTATTGGTACAGCCAACCAAGAGTAGTGCAGATGTCTCCAAGTTACTCATTTAAAAAATTGTTTACAATTTCATTAAATATTTAATTAGCTTATTCATTCATTCATTTTCAAGCCTTGGTCTCCCTATTTTACACAATCTGGAAATACACCAGCTACTAAAGGGCCTGATCCAATTGTTGATAAGCACAGTTTAGCCTTCTCTGTTTCTGACCAAGGTCAATTTAACCCTCTCTACATACCACCTGATGCCCACACTATTTTAGAGGCTCACCACACAGGCACTGGACTTAACCTGGATACCTGGTTAGTTGATAACTTCCTACGTTATCTACCAGCCCCAGCCTCTATACTAACAGAAGATCATGGGCCAGTGCCATCAAGCCTAGCTATTATTACCTAGGACATGAATGTGTCTTGATAGACTGGTTTTAGGATATACTAAGTCTTTTAATTTTTTTAACATGATTTTTGCTATTATTCTCTGGTGGATTTTGTTATTACTATGTAAAAATGCTATTGATTTTCAGGGATTTTGAATTTTTTTTTTACTTTGCTGAAACTATTCATTGTCTCAATTAATTTGCTTATTTTTGGGGGTCTTCTAAGTAAAGCATTGTGATATCTGCAGATGCAGAAATTTTTGTCTCCTATTTGCCAATTTTTATGGCTTTAATATCTTTCTTTTGTCTTATTGCTATCCCTAGCATTTCTAGGACTATGTCAAATAGCACTGGACATATTAGGCATTTTTTTATTGGAAAAAATTTCTAGTGTTTCCTCATTGCAAATAATTTTATATCTATCTATCTCTCATCTATCTATCTATTATCTATCTATCTATCTATCTATCTACATACCCACACATAACACACACCTACACATATATGCCTGTGTACACACACATATTTATGTATATATTGTCATGCTAAACATGGAAAATCATGTGGAACCTTCTCTTCCTTTGTAGGCAATCAAATTCTCTGAGCTTCTACTTTGTTTCCAATTCTTTCTAATGAAACAAAGTGCTACTACAAATATTTTTAGTAACTATAGAGGTATTCTTCTTATCAATGACTTCCTTGGGTAATAAGCCTAGTAGTGGAATCTCTAGGTTAAAGGGTCTGGTCATTTTAGTACATAATTTCAAACTGCTTTCTAAAATAGTTTCACTGATTTACAGTTCCACCAATAATACACTAGTGTGTCAATCTTTCCATACTTCCTCCAACATTGAATTATTCTCATTTTCCATCATCTCTGTCAATTTGTAAAATAGAAGGTAAAACTTCAGAGATATTTTGGTTTGCATTTATCTTATTATTTATAATTTGGAGCATTCTTTCATATGGTTGTTAATAGTTTGCAATTTTTTTGAGAACTGTTCATATCCTTTGACCGCTTATTTATTGGGGACTGACTTTTCATGTGTGTGTGTGTGTGTGTGTGTGTGTGTAAGAATATATATGTTTGTACACACACATATATACACATACGTACATACCACACTCTTATCAGAGAAATTTGATAGGAAAAAAATTTCTCCACTTTTATAGGTGCCTCTGTCTCTTGTTTAATTAAGAATATATCTCCTTCCCATAGCCATGAGAGGAAGACAATCTGCTTTTCTTATAATTTTTTGTGGAATGATCTTTAATATTAAAGTCTTGTATCCATTTAGAATGTACTTTGTAATATGGTGTAAGGTACTGGTCTAAGTTTAATTTCTGTTAGATTGCTTTCCAGTTTTCCAAGAATTTTTTTTAATCAACCAGTAAATTCTTAACTAAACAATTCATGTTTTCTAGTTTATTGAATATTATTAGATTATTGAGTTCCATTTCTTCTGATTGTCTCTTGTCTAGTCTCTTCCATTGATTTATCTATTTTTAAACCAGCACCAAACAGTTATGATGACTGTTGCTTTATAATATAGTTTAAGATCTCAAAGTGCAATTCCCTTTTTTGTCCCTACTCCTATCATTAGTTACTTTGATATGATAGATCTACCATAAGTTTTTTTTTAACTCTAACTTCTTCAACAGTTTGTTCAGGTCCATATTTTATTTCCTGTTTTATCATTCCTTTAGATTTATCCAGCTCAATGTTGCATGCAATTTATTACTATTTGTGGTTGTTTCCAATTTAGTTAACTTTTCCTTTGTGAATTTAAGTGTTATGCCTTTTGGCGCGCACACACACACACACTGTTGATATTAGTTTATTGTCTATGGTTTCTAAACATAATGCATGCTTTTGGGGTCTTTTGATATTGTGTTTTAATTGTAGCTTTGTTTGATAGCATGATTGCAAGTCCTACTTTTGTGAAATCAATTGATACAAAATAAATTTTGTTCCAGTCTCTCATTTTACTTTGTATGTGCCTTATTTTTAGATTTGTTTCTTTCATTTGACATACATATTTTTAAAAGTCTAGCTCATCAACAAGTTCCCTATGTATCTACGTTTGTTCCTTTAGACAACTTTCCCTTTTCTTTTGCATAGAAATTGTCCGCTTTGTATCTGCAGAATTTCATTCCTAACCACTTCTGGGCTATCTTCCTCTGTAGAAATTTTGTGCATGAAATCTTACCTATTTTCCCTCAGAATGCTTTAAAACCTGCTCTCCCTCAGTCTAAGATGAACGACAGAGTTGCCTGGCTTTCCTCTCTTCTGTTACAAATTGTATGATGGAGTGTTTATTTCCCACAAGGTTCCTATCATTTTCACTCCAGCAAAGAGATCCTTTCTATTGCTATAGAGAATCAGATTCATAATAGAATTTTCCCTCATTAGTTCTCCCACCCTTGAAGTATGACAAGAAAATAAATAATTGGCTGTTCTACTTTTGTCAGAAAAAGAACTCAGAAAGATACCTGGATGCCAAAGTCTTCAATCACTACTCTCTCTCGGTCTCTCTGTCTCTGTCTCTCTCCCTCCCTCTCTCTCTCTCTCTCTCTCTCTCTCTCTCTCTCTCTCTGTCTCTCTGTCTCTCTCTCTCTCTCTCTCTCTCTCTCTCTTTCTGTCTCTCTCCCCTGCGTGCATATATATATATATATATACATATACACACATATATGTGAATATATAATCAGTCATGCCTCTGTGCTAGGCTTTGATCAGTTTCCTCTTTCAGTCTAGGTGTTTTGTGGTATAATCTGAGGTTAATCAGTCTGTTGGAATCATAGGATGATACATTTAGAGTTTAAAGATCATATAATCCAATCCCCTCATTTTATAAATGAGGAAATGAGCTCTAAGAGATAAGTGGCAGAGCTTAGATTTGAACTCATGTCCTTTGACCCTGAATCTAGGACTCGACTTTTCCCAGCTGTTGAGTCTCCTAAAATGCTCAATCTAGTAAAATTCCACTATTTTTCTAGAACTCCCCAGCTCAACTCTGGAGAAAGGAGCAAGGCTGGAAAAGTGACTTGAAGCTTTTCATTTCACTAGCCACCAGAAAGGAAGGTCAATCTAGGATTAGCACCAGGATACAACTATTCCTGTTGTTAGCAGCTGAATGGAAGAGAGTGACAGAAAGAGAAAGCAAAAGTCAAAATTTAGAAACCCTGCCTACTAGTTCTGGTCATATCAGGTTATTTGCTTTTAGTTATATGCTCTATTGCTGGAACACAAGGAGATAGTGTGATGGTGCCCATTAGTATAAGCTCTGTAATTTGAAGGAATAATTTTGGAATGGTAGAAATCTTATCTTAAACACCTGTCTCAATACAATTCACATGATTCCTTGGAGACCGTATCTCTGGATCAAGAGGATTCTAATCAATCTGACAACAGAAAGCCATTCTCTTAATTACACGACCCATTTGAGGAACATACTTGCAATGGTGAGCTAGGTAGGGAAGCATTTAATTCAGAAAACTCCGACCTCTTAAAACTCATGAAACAGCTGTTAAAACTAGACATGTCCATCTTATAGGATAGTGGTTTGGTGACCTGTGCTCAGGGAAAGAAGCACAAAGCTAAAAAGTCACACCTGGGGACTTGAGGTTTTGTATCCTACCCATCTAGGCAAGCACATATTCTCAGTGCCATGTGCTTGTAGATAACATAACTGCTGCTAGGGGAAGGGAGGGTAGGGAAGAAACTTTCCATCCCTCTCCTTTCAGGAAGTCCAAGAGAGAGCTGGCAGAGTCTCAAATGACATGCTCAAAAGAGGGGGAGATAGAAAGACTGTGAACTTGTACTCTCCTTTTAAATCCTACTGAATAGGTGGCCCTTTCTGGTTCAGATATCAGTCTTCTTTGATACCATCCTTAGAGCACCAACCTCTTCCTTCCAAGAGACCATCCAGGGGTTGCTGGTCTCATATGTCCTTTAGCAAGCAACCATGCATCACAACAAGAGGCCAGAACATAAACAAATATTGGGCAATAGGTAGAAGCTGCAAAGAGCTAAATTTAGGCTTAAGGTCAGGAATAACTTTGTAACAATTAGATATGTCACAAAGCAAAATGGGTTACCTTATGAGATAATGAACTTCCCTTCACTGGAAATCTTCCAACAGAAACTGGATGACCAGTGGCTTTATTGCAATGGAAATCCTTTTCCATCTAGAGGATCAATAGGATGACTTCCAATTCTAAAATTCCGTAATCCTGCTCTAACTATGAGGTTCAATTTGCCCCTTACAAATCAGAATCTCTGGTTCATTCTGTTCACTAGCCTTCTTCATACATTTGTATGTAAACATTTGAAGCTTTGGGTTCTATTACTGTCTCTTTTCTTGGATTTTGTTTTCTGTGAACTTCTTGTTATCCCTACTCCTGTTCTCCTTTTTCCACTGTAAGTACTCTCTATGGCATCTAGGTTGGAGGACATGCAGAGGAAATTTTTTTCCCCACACTCTTTCCTTTTTAGTCTGGAGCCATTTTTATTAGATTTTATGCAAATACATTTTTAATCAGTCATTTTTTAGGCATGCTCTGCCCTTGTTATCATAACAATATTTCATATAGTATAACATTATATATTGTCATAATAATATATATGACTGTAATGGTAATTAATTTGTTTGATCAGATGTTAAGTAGATCCTAGTAACCTAGTGTTAAGTATAGAACTCTGTCCATTGGTGAAAAGGTGTGAATTTCCCTGTTGACTGGAAGAAGGCCATTGGCTCAGACACTCCCCTGAACCATGTTGACTTGGGAGGAGGCCAGTGTTTATAAGCAGGAGAATTTCAGAGACAGACAGATTTTGTGGGCTCAGTGGCTGACTGAAGACATGAATACGATGGGACTTTGTTTGCTGGTACCCTGGCTGATTCTTGAGTTCCAGGCAAGAGAAGTCCTGAAGGTTTTGAGGTGTGCTGAACCTTGTGAACTTCAGTGTGTGCCAGGGATTGCCTTGAGGACTGGACAAGGACCTGGGAGCTATTCATCCCTTAGGACTGGATGAGAACCTGTAAGCTTTCAGCTCCTGAATCTAGGTGATTGTCTGGCAGATTCAGGAGGGAGCTGGGAC
>JAQQSW010017819.1:0-11381 GCA_028646575.1 Pseudocheirus occidentalis | reverse complement strand
CATCCTCTCCAGCACTTGTCATTTTCCTGTTTTGTCATCTTAGCCGATCTGACTGGTGAAATAATGTGGTACCTCAAAGTTGTTTTGATTTGCGTTTCACGAATCAGTAGTGATCTGGAGCGTTTTTCCATGTGCTTAAATATATCTTTAATTTCTACTTCTGTAAATTGCCTGTTCATATCCTTTGACCACTTATCAATTGGGGAATGACTGGCATTCTTGTAAATTTTGTTTAATTACCTGTATATTTTAGAAATGAGGCCTTTATCAGAGACACTAGTTGTAAATATTCTTTCCCAATTTCCCACTTCCCTCTTAATCTTGGTTACATTGGCTTTGTTTGTACAGAAACTTTTCAATTTGATGTAATCAAGATTATTCATTTTGTATCTTATAATGCTCTCCAACTCTTCTTTAGTCATAAAGTCTTCCCTGCTCCATAAACATGACAGGTAAACTATTTCTTGTTTCTCCAGATTATTTACAGTATCAGCCTTTATATCTAGATCATGCATCCATTTAGACTTGACTTTGGTGTACGGCATTAGATGATGGTCTATGCCCAGTTTCTGCCAAACTATATTCCAATTTTCCCAGCATTTTTTGTCAAATAGTGAATTCTTAACCCAGAAACTGGGGACTTTGCGCTTATCAAACAGTATATTACTATAGTCGTTGACTACTGAGTCTTTTGTACCCCATTTATTCCATTCATCCACCACTCTGTTCCTTAGCCAGTACCAGGCAGTTTTCAGGACCGCATTTTTTACATGTATTTGAGGCAGTAGAAGCTGGAGCTACTTGAAAGTGTTGTTTCTACTCTGCTATCTTGGCTCTGCCCCTGGAAATCAAAGGTTTAAAAGCAAAATGTTAATTGATTTTTACATGCAACTGGGAAATTAGATGTACAGGCACTGGGGTATAGAAATCTATCTTGCCCTACTAGAAAGTTGGAGGAGGAACGGGGGTAGGATATAAGAGAGCACAGTTTGGGGAAAGGGGTAATCAGTAGGCTTGCTATCTTGGGGTAGCTAGTAGGGAAAGATAAGGGAAAATTTGTAACTCAAATCTTGTCGAAATGAATGTTGAAGCTAAAAATAAATAAACAAAGGATTAAAAAACTGAAAGAAAGAACACACCATGCTTCCTGTCTTTCAAGTTTAGAACCTTAACATGATTCCTTACTCTTCCCTTTCTCTCACCATGACCCTTCCCAATCTGTTATCAGTTTTATTAATTCTGCCCCCAAAACATCCATCTTCTTTTCGCTACACATAGCCGACATCTTTGCTGCCATTTTCTCTTCAGTTGAAAATGCTTCCTAAGTGGTCTTCCTGCCTCTACTCTTTCCTAGTCTTCCAAGCTGTCAGCGAGGCCTTCCCACAGAAACATTTAATTGTATCACAACCCAAAGGTCAAGAACCTTCTGTGGCTCCCCTTTCCCTCAATCAGTCAGTCAAGGAACACATTAGTTTTACTTTGTGTAATTTCTAGAGAAACAAAAAGAAAAGCATAATCCACTCCTGCCCTCAAGGAACTTGTGCCCTAATGGAGGAGACAATATGCATAAAAATAGATGTGAACAAGACCCATACAAGGTAGATGGGAGGTGATCCTAGAAGATAAGAAGAAGGAGGGATAGACATTTCTTAAAGACTTGTGCATCCTGGGCCACCTCCAGTGGCCCATCCAATGATCTATATCTTTCCACTGGACCGAGGTGGCTCGAGAGGAGAAGGTAAGACTGGTGACTCAGCATAGCCTGGCCTCTCTTAAATCCAGTTCATTCATTGAGTCCTGGTAGCACCTTCCTGATGCCCTGGTCCTCTTCAAGAATGAAGAACAAACAACAACTATATATCTGGTATTGTGCCTAGCACTTTCAAATTGTCTCTATTGAAGGCACTAGTAGGTTCAGTGCATAGAAAGACTCCTGTTGACAGTGCCATTGAGATAATTTTGTTGGAAACAAGGATTCTGTCATACATGACTGCTGGTAAAGGATGGGGCACCAAGTGTGAGAAATGAGAGGACACTTCTGTGTCTGGATGGTTCCAATCACTCACTATTATCTCTATGATCAAATATAAAGTCTTATTTTTTCATTTAAAGTTATTTCAACTTGTCCCCTTATTCATTTTTCAGATTTCTTACATGTTCTCCCCCTCCAAACACTAAACCATCCAGACACAAAAGTCGACAGCATGGAAGGAGTCAATAAATAAAGATAAGCTGAAGATAAAAGTAAAATTGGAGATGATTGTCAGATCAATCTGCTTCAGAAGGTTGGAGGAGATGGGATCAAGTGTGTGGGGAGGAGGGGTTTGGTCTTGGAAAGCAGAAAAATAACTTCTGCCTCAGAGACAAAAGAAAAAGAACGTAAACATGCAGTGTAAGATGAAGAAGAGGGAAAAAGGAATTCTCTGCAAATGAACTCAAATTTGCAGTGAAATATAAGAAAAGCGCTTCAACTAAGGGGGCAAAGGAGACTAGTGTGCCATTGAAGACATAAAGTGAGAAGGGGAGGTTTGGACCAGCTGTTCTAGTGATTTATATAAGGAATTAATTGGGGAGAAGTAGTAAAATTAGCATGCAGCAGTGAATGCTCCATTGACACTAGAGGCCCTAAATTTGGAGTGGTCTCTGGCAGCCCATTTCCATGACTCCATGACTTCCTCCAACCACAGCACAAGAAGGAAAACGAAAGAGATGGATGGTGAAAATAATCCAGGATTTGGGTTTGAAGGGCATGATCATCCAAAGAACAAGGCACATGAGGATAGTGTGGAAGTAAAACAGTTGACTAGTGTTCATATTTGCTAGGAGAGGCATTTCTAGCCAGAGCAGGGGCAATAGCCTAGGGATGTATTGAGTAGTGAAGAGACTGAAGCTCAGTGAAGACCAAGTACAGAGCTAAGGTCACATGATATTGGGAAGGATTTGATGACACAAGATTATTACTGAATGAAGGGATTTCAGAGTTCATTAACATGGAAGTGGAACACATGGGGTTGGTAAGAGGGCCTATGGCCATCCTTGTGTAAAGCTGAAATGGAATAAATTTTCAAAAGAAACCCAGAGAAGTCAGGGTTTCATTATGTATGTCAAAACCCTATGGTATCATGGCAGGAGTTATGGAGGAGAGAACATCTGTAAATAAGTGAAGACATGGTGAAAAGAGGAAAGTGTTCTGAGCATTGGAAGGTAATGGCCACCAGAATCTGGATTGTGTGATAAACTTGGACAGCACAGAGAGAGACTGCTAAGTGAAGATGATTGTGGAAAAATAGGCAAGTGGCCATGGGAAGGAGAAAAAACAAATATCCCTTCTCTCCCTCCCCTTAAATGGAGGGCATGAGAAGATTTATTCAATCCTAGAAAGAACACACTGTGGTTAGGAGAGAAGCCAGACCTCTATAAACATAGAAATTGATGTCTCATCTCTCTCATCAGAATATGAGCTCGTCAAGAAAAGAGTTCTTTTTGCTTTTCTTTGTAGCCCGAGCACTTAGCAAATTTCCTGGCATAGAGCAAAGCTTAATAAATGTTTATCAACTCACTGATGGGAACCAGGGATGATGAGATTTAAGATAAAATAATTTTTTTGTTAACCAGAGAGTGGGTTTTCAGATGACACACTTGAAAGAGCAGACAGATATGGAGTTATGCATTAATTTTGGGGGGGGTTAGTAAGATTGAGAAAATGGTATTGGGGAGAAGACAACAGATATCATGGGGGTATTATCCCCAGTATCACAGATGTGAAGAGTAAGAATGTGTTAATTTTTGGAGAATGAGTCCAAGCAAGAGGCTAAGTGGATGCAGAGAGGTCTGATGAAGAAGGTCATTGATTAGAAGGATTAAGATTGTCCCTCAAGGTCCCAGCCTGATGGGAGAATCAAAGAGAGAGTCCTTTGTTTGGCACTGAAAGGCTTTCACAACCTGGCTCCATCTGATCGTCATCCCAAGCTGACTATATCTCTCTCTCCCTCGCCCACTCTAGAAATTGACTTCATTTCTATTTTCCCCACACTTCGCTCTCCATTTCCAACTTCCATTACTTTGCACAGGCTCTTTTATAAGTTTTGAATATTCTACCTCCTCCATGTTGCTTGTGATCCTTCCTGAGTCCTTGAAGAGTCAGCTTAAGAGCCAAATCCTACAGAAGACCTTTGCGATGAGCCAAGCAGCTAGTGATTTACTCCCCAAAATTACTCAGCATTTATCTCTACTGATGATATATTGGCTTCTCTAGGCTCATGTTTTCTCCACCTTGCCCCTGCCCCACCTCAGGAGAACATCATGTAAACTGTGGAAGGTCAAGACAAGGTCTGTTTCACTTTGGGTTCTCTCCAGACTCGCACCAGGCACATCACACAGCAGTCCTTCAATAAATGCTTTCTATTGGACTGAATTGACTAGGCATCTGACAGTGTCCTAATTCACCAATGCGCTAAGGTCTTTCCAGATTCAGAGACTTGTACATCATAAATCTGAGTGAAAGATTAAGTACAAACTCCATAAAGCCCCCCTGGCTTTGAATACGTGGCTATGAAATAGGACCCAGATTTCTAACTGCATCCAAATGGATAATGAACTGAAGTTTTGTCACAAGATTGTTGTGGAAAGCCTCAACAGATCTCCTGATGGCACTATTCATGATTGAGTGAGTAAGAGAGATTGGCCCTTCCAAATTCTCAAGACAGTATCTGGATATTGGCGCCATGTCCAAAAGAAGCCTTTTTCTTTATGAGAAGGGACAGTGTAGACACAGGTGGTGTTGGTTCACTAAAAAGATCATTTTATCCACAGGATAATGGCAGCCATCAGAATGGGGTATGGAAAGGGATTATAGTAAGTATTTCATTTTTACAGAAATATATTTCAAATGAAATACTCCCTGGAAGATAAATCAGTAGAGCTTTATGAATGCCGTCAATTGATTTAGTGTTCCCAGTGGCTCAAGGGTTTGGTGACAAGTTTGTAGGTGCTTAAATGTCTTAGGACATGATGACAGTTTCTGGCACTAATGCAAACCATTTGTGGAGTGAACTATCTTTGTCATCTTTTCTCTTCTGACCTGATACATAACTGGTCTCCTCAAAGGAAGGAAAAATACTCAAATGAGTGATGGGCTCTTTCCTGAAAATAAAAAGAGTAGTATATCTAGGGTAGCCTGAGTTTAATGGTAACCAAATACAGAGTCATGCCTTCCAAGTTCCATGCCATGGAGCAGGCCCCAGCTCCATTATTGAACCAGTCACAAGGAAGGTTTGCTCAAGTAATTATGCTCTTTGTCATTCTATAGTTTTAAAATAGTGATATGAAGAGGACAGCTGGAAAGTTAGCGAGCTGTTTTCCTAATCCCCAATGAGAACAAAAATAGCAAATGCTAAATGAGACTCCATAGTCATATGAAAGAGGAAAAATTAACAGTCAGCTGTAAATTTTCAAAGTATAATAATAATCATAATGCAATCAAGGTCACACTTTTGAGTCACATCCACTTTAGAATAGGAACAGTTTTGGTGTTTTGGAAAGTAGCTTACTTTAGAGAGGACCAAGACAGAACTATCGGGCCAAATTCCTCTTACATTAAAAAGTATTTGGGGGCAAAGAATATGTTGATGAGTCACTCTGTGGTTTAATGGAAAGAATGCTTCCTAGGAACACAGATGATCTAGATATGAATCATAACCCTTCTGCATTCTACCTATAACATTAACATAAGTTGTTGACCCTCTGTGTACCTTGGATCTTCATCCATGAAATGAAAGGGTGGGCCTATTTGACCTTAAATGTCCTTTTCAGCTCTATACGCTTTGTTTCTATGGACATGTCTTTGGAACATGTGCCCATTATGTGACAAAAAACATGCGAGAACTGTCATCATGGATGACTACCCATTTCCAGTGATTCACTGTGGGTAGCACCAATACTTCCAGAAGAAATACAACAATCATTGCTGTGTACTATGCAGTCTTGAGACAGGTAAGGATGACTTAGAGAACAAGTGAGATTTTATTACTGCCATCATTAGAAGGCCAGGTTTCAAAAAAGAAAGACAAATTTAGGAAGTGGACATAGCAGCTTGAGATGTTTTCCTTGAATGGAAGAAGGATTTCATGACCATGGCTTAGAATATCAGGATAGTAGGGTCTTAGTTCATTATTTAGTGTGTTTAAGTAGCTGGTATGAATGGTTTTGTGCTTGGGGTTTTGCTAATCTAATAAAAAGACTGAACTAAAAAGGATGAAGAAAGTAAGAAACTGACCATGCTTTTCCAGTCAGGTAAATGATAGCAGAGAGCAGTTACAGCATAGGAAAGAGAAGATGAGGACAGATAACTGGAGATAAGCAAGAGGAAAAAATTAGAAAGAGGGCAAACAATGAAGTTTATGAATGCATGTGTTTATACATAAATGGAAACCAAATGGGTAACAGATAAGATGAACTAAGACCCTAAGACAAGAAAGATTTGGCTAGCTAGATATCACCAATGCTGCATGGTAGAGGATGGGTCAATGGTATTCTGGTCAAGAACAATTCACCTAAATGGAAAGAACAGATAACAAGGAGGGGATGAGGAAAGACAGTCATTATTTTATATTAAGAACTTATTCTATGTGAAGAAATTATTTTTAAGAATGGTAAGTGGGGGGGGGGCAAGTCAAGATGGTGGCATAGAAGCAAGAAAACTCCATTGTTCCCCCCATAACCACCTCAAATACCTATAAAATGTGACTCTAAACAAATTTTGGAGCTCCAGAACCCACAAAAGTGACAGAGAAACAAATATCCTACTGAAGGCAGTCCAGCAAGTAGACATGAAGGATTCATAACAGCACACTGGGAACAGAGCAAAGCCCAGCATGAACCCACAGTTTTAGCCCCAGGTCAGCTGGAGAATTTGGGAGAGTGGATCACCACCCACTGTGGCAGTTTCCAGAATTATCAACCCAAAATGCCAAAGACAAAGTGAAAGGCCAGTGGAACTCAGAGGAATTTAGGGGGGATGGAAGAGTGGGTCTGGACCTTTGCCCCCAGAGCCAGAAGCTATGGAAGTGGTGGTCATGCAGCTACCTTCGTGTGGCTGCTACAGGGTGCCCAGCCTTCAGATTGCAGGGGGTCAAGGGACCATACAAAGGCTAAGTGCTAAGTAAGTGCTTTTGCCTTAACCTGCCTGGATCAGGAGCATAGACTTTGATGGTGGTCCTTAGGTGTGTGATCAGTGAGCCAAAGCTGGTGGGGGCAGTAGTGCCGGCAGCCTCCTAATAGCTCCAGCAGCTGTAAAAATCTGAGTGATTTGGGACAAAACTCTCCTGTATGGAAGCAGAGATCTACTGTGGCAAAGACTCAAAAGTCAAGTTAATTAACTGGCAGCATGAGCAAGTAAAGGAAGCAAAGCAAGCACAGCGATCCAACTTGAGATTCCATTTTTGGGGACAAAAAGGATCATAGCATGGAAGGGGAGGAAAACAACACAGTCAGAACACCTACACCAAAACTTCCAAGAAAAATATAAACTGGTTACAGGCCATAGAGAAGCTTAAGAAGGATTTTGAATACCAAATAAGAGAAGCAGAGGAAGAATTGGGAAGGGAAATAAGAATTATGGAAGAAAATCATGGAGAGTCAACAACCTGATTGAAGAAAACAACACTTTAAAAATAGATTGTCAAATGGCAAAAGAGGCCAAAAAGCCAACGAGGAGAGAATGCATTAAAAAGACAAATTTGCCAGATGACAAAAGAATCTCAAAAGCTCACTTAAGAGAATAATTCCCTCAGTATTAGATTGGAACAAATGGAAGCTAATGACTTTATGAGAAATCAAGACACTATTAAATGATTAAACACTATTAAATAAAATAATCTATTATTATTAAACTATTGAATTATTATTAAATTAAATTAAAATTATTATTATTAATTTGTTAAACTATTAAATTATTGTTAGCAGTAGGCATAGTAGTAGTAGTAGGCAGAGTTTAACGAAATTAAACTATTAAATTATTAAACTATTATTATTAAATTAAATTTAAACTATTGAATTATCATTAAACTATTAAATAAAATAAACTATTAAACATTATTAAACTATTAAACAGATCCAAAGAAATGAAAAAAGAAGGCAATGGGAAATGTTTCATTGAAAAAAAAAACACTGACCTGGAAAACAGATTGAGGAGAGAAAATTTAAAAATTAATGGACTACCTGAAAGCCATGATAAAAAAAAGAACTTAGAATTCATCATCCAAGAAATTCTCAAGGAAAATTTCCCTGATATTTTAGAATCAAAGGGAAAAATAGAACTTGAAATAATTCACCAATCACCTCTTGAAAAAGATCCCAAAAAGAAAACTCCTAGGAACATTATAGCCAGGTTCCAGAGTTCCCAGATAAAGGAGAAAATATTACAGGTTGCTAAGAAGAAGCAATTTGAATACTGTGGAAACACAATCAAGATAACCCAGGGTCTGGCAGCTTCTACATTAAGGAATTAAAGGGCCTGGAATTTGATATTCAGAAGGCCAAACAAGCTAGGATTAAAATCAAGAATCACCTACCCAGCAAAATTGAGTGTAATGTTTCAGGGAAAAATATGGTCATTTAATAAGGTGGAGAACTTTCAAGCATTCTTGATGGAAAACAAAAACAGAGCTGAATAAAAAGTTTGACATACAAATACAAGAAGCATGAGAAGGTAAACAGCGGGAAAAAATCATAAGAAACTTCACAAAGTTGAACTATTTATATGCCTACATGGAAAAACGATATTTGTAACTTACCAAACTTTTTTCAGTATGAGGATAATTGAAGGGAATATACATACATACATGCATACATGCATGCATGCATACATGCATACATATATACATACACATGTCTATATAGGAGAGTATATGTGCATATGAATACATATGTAAGTGTGTGTATATATGTGTACAGGTATATATAGGCAGAGCGCACAGAATCAATTGAATAGAAAGGGATGACATTTTAAAAGGTGAAATTGAGAGGTGGGAGAGGAATAGAATGAGATGAGACAGGAAGAGACAGAATGGGGTTAATTATCTTATATAGAAAAGGCAAGTGTTAACTGTTATAATGAAGGGGTAAAATCAGAAAGGGAAAGGGAATGGATCAACCTTACTTTCATTGAATTTGGCTTAGGGAAGGAATGACATACATTCTAAATTGGGAATCTTGCCCTACAGGAGAGTAGGGGGGAAGGGGATGAGAGGGGGAAAGATGGAGGGATGGGCAGGTTGGGTGGGGAGGGTTGTTAGAAACACACAGTATTGTAAAGGGACAGGGAAAAAGTAGTGAATAGAACAAGTTGGGGGTGGGATAAGATGGAGGGAAATATTATCATTCTTTCACAATATGTCCATTCTGGAGATGTTTTGCGTAACTACACATATATGGTCTGTATTGAATTGCTTGTCTTTCCATTGGGGTTGGGTGATGACGGAGAAAGGGAAAGAATCTAGAATGTAAAGTTTTAAAATCAAATGTTTAAAGTATGATAATAATAATAATATAATTAATAATAATTATTAATAATAATAATAAGTATTATTATTATTAATTATTTACATGCCACTGGGAAATAAAAGATAAACAGGCACAGGGGTAAGGAGATCCATCCTGCCCTACCCAAAAGTCGGAGGCATAATGGGGGAGGATATAGGAGAGAGCAGATTGGGGGAGGGGTATACAGTGGAATTGCTGTTTTAGGGTGGTGGATAAGGGAAATGCAGGGAGAAATTTTTTAACTCAATATCTTGTGGAAATGAATGATGTAAACTAAAAATGAACAAAAGTTAATTTTTAAAAATGGAAAAAAAAGAACGGGAATCATGGAGGAGAGGTGAATGAAGATTAATGAAGGCAGAAATAGGCAATATTTTCATCATAGCACATCAACCACATGAATTGAAAGCAAAATTACTACTATTACTACTACAACAACAACTACTGCTACTACTTCTACTACTACTACTACTGCTGCTGCTGCTACTGCTGCCACTACTACTACTACTACTACTATGCCTACTACTATGACTACTACTAATAATAATGATGATGTTAATAATGATAGGAAAGATTTCAAGCCCAGCATGGATGAACAATGGAAAAAGAACAAGGAGAAGGGGGTTCCATTTCCTTAATATCTGTCAGAGCTTGTCTTTTGACAAAAGTAAGACAGCTCCTTTTTCCTTGTCTCCCATAATTATATCCTTGAGAAAGTAGAGGGACCAATTAGGGAAGCCCTCATTTTGGAATTTAACATGGAATTCCATGGGTGTCCATACCCCTTTGCCTCCTCATGTCCAATTTGAGTTATTCAGGAAAATGATAACTATGAATATAAGAAATAAAACTAACCTTGGAATCAAGAAGAACTGATTTTAAGTCTTATCTCTAATACATCCTGGAATATCTTGACCTCTCAGTACCCCACAAAATTCTCTAGGACTCCAAGTTGAAGAGTATGTATTAGGATAAGAGGTTTCCTTGCAGGATGCTCCTGATACCAATGGAATTATTGGCCCAATAGAAAGATAAATTCTATTTAAAGTCACTGTAAACATTATAAAATGCTTGGAAGTCTACCTGCCAAAGCAAACCCAGGGACTATATGAATACAATTCCAAAATGCTTTTTCACAAAAATAAAGTCACTTCTAAATAATTGGGGAAACATATGAATAGGCAGTTTTCAGTTGAAGAAATTAAAGTTATCTATAATAATAGGAAAAATGTTCTAACTCACTATGGATTGGAGCAATGAGAATCAAAACAACTCTAAGGTACCACATCATACCTGTCAGATTGCATAACATGACAAAACAAGAAAATTATAAATTCTGGAGATGTGGGAAAATTAGAACACTAATGCATTGTTTTGTTTTGTTTTTTTGACCTTAAGACCATCTTTATAAAAAATACAAATCAAGCAGCCCCTCCCATGGACAATTCTAGAGAATTGGAGGTAGTAGTGAAGGAAAGGGAGAGGAGGTGGGGAAGGTTTTCCAGAAGGGGTCAAAGACTTCCAAGCACCTTCTTTTCAGTTCAAATACCTATTATTATTCACCCAGAGGGAAGATTAGTCCTGAGAGAGTTAAGTGGCCACTGGGAGGGCGGAATGTTAATCAAAGGGCCCAGGGTGGGGGAAGGGGTGCTCTGCTTCAGTGTCCACCAAAGTCTCTGCCCCTCCCCACAAAGGGGAAGGGGGCCCAAACCTTTTGCACCCACTCTAACCCCAGCAGGACACCCAGCCCCACGCCTTGTTCTTTGAATCCTGGGGACTTGGGGCTCCCTCAGCCACGTGGGACAACTGAAAGGCAAGGAGACCAGGGTTGAAAGGCAGGA
>JAQQSW010017818.1:0-11381 GCA_028646575.1 Pseudocheirus occidentalis | reverse complement strand
TTGTGAATTGTTGAAACTGTGAACATTGTACTGAATCTAGATTTGTAATGGAATAAACACTGTTCACTAATACTGTGTAATCTGAATCTTAAAAGCTGTTCACAGTAGCATTCTTTTAGGAATCTACTGCTGATTGGCTTTACAATCATGAGATCCCAAATGGAGGTTCCATGTTAGAGAAATCAGTATGAAGCAAAAATATCCAAACATGTGACTAAGTATACCAACAACTCAGATGCAGTGAATGCTAGGGAGCAGAAAATATGGGAAGAGCGGAAAAGAGAACCACTATAACACAATTAGTACAACCAAAATGGAGCTAGGACAGCCATCTATGTCAAAATATGGACTTCTGCCTTGGATAATTAGCTCCTTTCCAAAGTTCACATTCTTTCATTTTGACTGGAGTTTGAAATCATGCACTTTTTTCAGTTTGGTCTCTAATTGTACCTATTTGGTATCATATAGATGCAACGTATGTGTCCTTTGTACTCAGAATGCTTACCAGGGAACCGGCTTTGATGGGAGCAAATTGTGATGGTGCTGTAGACCATTCGCCATCATTTTATGCATTCCCACAAGACCACGAAACAATTCAAGGGTTTGTTTCCTTTCTTTTTTCCCCTCAAGCAAGCAAGAAAGGCCGAGATGACTTTTGTTTTATATCCTAAAAGCTAAGTCTATGTCATTTTCAGAAATGTTTCAAACTGCCTTACTTAAAAAAAGAAGACAGAAAGTTGACATCTAAAGTATTTTATCTTTCTTGATTTAAAACTTTATGTGGCAAATAATCAATATTTGCCCTTAGGAAGCCTGGGGCTCTATAGAGAACCAGAATCTTCCAGTACTCTGGTGTCCTGCTTCTTTAGGAGAAACATAGTGCCCCTTTAAAAAGGCTGAACTTGCCTGACACACAGAAAAGGGAAGCTTGAATGGGTGACCTCCATCTCCCTGGACAGTGTGGGCTCAACCACAGACTGGAAGCATTTCTTCTGAATTCCCAAATCCATGGAGAGACATTTTCTATAAATAGGTTTCTGCTACCCAGTGCACAAGATTGTGACCCCATTCAGTATAAATGTTAGTGACAGAAGCTTTTAAGTGAGAGGTTAGAAGGTAAGACATTATTTCAACCACTTGACTACTCTTGTTTTCGTGGTTGTCTTCCCAAATGACCCTGCCTCCAACGTTCCACAAACATAAACTGGAAAAGTTAAAAAGAGTGGCGTGGCAAGGCAAAAATTGGCAGATATTTATTAAGCACTTACTATATCAGCCACAGTGCTAAACATTTCTATTACAAAGATCCCACATTCTTATAGGGGAGACATGTGGAGACATATATGTGTGTATCTATACACACACACACACATATATATATACATATATACACATGCACATATATATATACATATATACACACGGTATATACAGAGTAGAGGGAATGTATTCTTGGGCATAAGTACTAGCAATGGAGCAGTAGCAGTATATATTTTAATACTCAGTGGCTTCAATACCAAGGTGAGCATTGGAAAGAATGGTAAAAATATTTTGGAATATATGGCTCAGAATAAAGAAACTAAACAGCTAGATAGAGCAACAGATAGAACAATGGACTTCCTATAGTCAAGAAGACCTGAATTCAAATTCGTTCTCACCTACTTGATAGCTGTAAAACCCTGGGCAAGTTACTTGACCTTTGTCTGCCTTGGTTTTCTCTGTGTAAAAAGGGGATAATAATAACACCAACTCCCAGGGTGGTCATGTGGATAAAATGAGAAAACATCTGTAAAGCGTTTTATAAATCTTAAAGTATTATGTAAATGTTAACTATTATTGAACAGGCTAAAGCTGTATAGATTCTACAGGACATTCAGATGCAACATAAATATATTCTTCAAGAAGGGAATAAGGAGGTAGAGGGTTTGGCAAGCACCTTGCAAAAATCACAAAATATGAAATTGTATCTTAAATGGTAGAAAATGCTATTTATGGATATATGAGTGATTTTCAAATCAATCCAGAAGCATTTATTAATCCCTTATGCTGATAGCCAGGCTCTGTGTTAAATATTGTGGATACAAAGAAAAAGCAAAAAGAATCTCTTCTGTCAAAGAACTACTCTTCTGATGAGGAATATGAAGATACACATAGAAGAGATCCAAGGTAACTGAGGGAAGGCAATAGCATCTGGGGAGACCAGGAAAGGCCTCCTGAGGAAGGCAGTGTTTGAGCTAAGTCTTGGAGGAAGCCAGGGAATCCAAATCATACGGCTTTGTGTGGACAGATCATTAACTTTTTAAAACAAAAATAAAAATCAACATCAAAGTAGAAGGATAAAACAAGATGATAGGAGTACAATCACAATAACTCTAACCTAGCATCTTCAAACAAGGTACTAACACCAAGAAATATGAAATGGCACGAAGAAAAATTGTTGGCATCATAAATTCCTATAGAAGATTAACCAAGGTAAAATAATAAATTCTCTGAGGAGTCCAAACAAGCTCAGAAACTGCTTCACCTAGCACATCCATGATGTCCTTGCCAATTAGAGACCTGGAAGCCAAGAAAAACACCTGCTTAGAATATAAAAGCTGGTGAAACGCTATGGAGGACCGTGAAAGGTATGAACAGCACTGATTCACAGAACCGTGAGGAGTAGGAGAGGACCAAAAAAACAAGTTTTCAGAAATTTGAGCATGAGAACCAATTAGGCTAGATGATCCCTAGACCATTTAAAGATGAAAATGGAATTAGGGGAAGAGGCAAAAATAGAACAGATCTGTCAGCATTTGTAAACAACTTTTTTTCATCAGGGGAATCACTGGACTCTCACATCTTGCTCCCCAAAATGCTCAATCAAGTGAAGATGCAACTAAAAAGACAAAGAACAAAAAGTCAGCAAGAGTAGATCGGGAACATGAAGAAAGCCATGCTGGCAGCTCCAAAATATTTTGAGCACTGAAGGGGTCGATTCTCAGCATATATGAAAGAAAATATCAAATGACTAGGAAAAAAATCCCCTGTAGCATTATTACTTGCCAAAATAGCAATTAAGGGGACATCAATAATTACCAGCCCTTATGCTTACTTTCTCCTCTCTATGAAATTTTTATGAGAATGAATTCTAAAACCTATCAAGGCTATCCTCGAGGAAAATATGAGAAGCTGTTAACAGTAGAGTATCTGAGCTCAGGGATCATGGGGAACATGAAGGCAAAGAGAGCTACAGCATAGTAGCAAAAACACTTTGTTAAATGGATAGATTTAATTCAAAGATCTTACACTTCAAAGACAGGGAAGGGGTCTAATCAAATCCATGCAGAGTATGCCAACTGCATGGGGAACTTCTAACATCATGAGGTTGATCTGGACAGAAGCCTCACCGAGCTACCTCAGAGCATTACTTTTTTTTATGAAATTGAGTTCTTTGTCTGGGAACTGGTTCAGTAATTGTATCTTGCACGACAGGAGCCATCAAATTGTTCAGTACTTCAGGGCTGCACAACATATATGGATAAATTAGGGAATTCCACTGGCCAGATTCAAGCAGAAGTCAGTATATGTCTAAAATTCAGAGAGACCTTTTGTTCAACCTGTCTCTATGTAAATCCTTTTGCAAATTGCCTGTTTGCTACAGAAGGGACCAGGAAGGCTTTTGCATAAAACATCATATACCCAAACACATCCTCCCAGTCATAAATTGGCCAAAAGATAAAGGAAATACAAAACCTCACTGTGCTTATTGTGTTGATTATAACAGCAAACAAACCATTTGCCAGAGCAGGATGTAAACTTAAAGGCTTTCCTTCAACAGGGTGTGTTCATACACATGTTGGGATATATTTGATTCCTTGAAAGATACAGTGGCAGAGGTAACTTTGTTCAATGATCCTCTGATTATCCATTTCAAGTGACACATAAATCAAAGATACACTGGCTCATCAAAGGTGTTTGCCCCTGTCATGGAGGTTGTCCAATACAAAATCCAAATGAATAAGATTCTCTATGGATTGGGGAGGTCTTCCAGATTCTCCTGTTTATGATGGCATTATGCTGACTGCATCGAGTCATGGAATATCAGAAAGCCTCCTAATTGAGAACCACAGCTGCTCTGAGGTCAGCTTAATAACCTACCCAGTAAAAATTGCTCAGACTATGATGTGTAATTTGGTGGACGGCTTTTTGAGGTGATACATTAATACATAAAGGTGGCACAATGGATAGAGCACTGGTTCTGGAGTCAGGAAGAATCATTTTTTTAAATTCAAATCTGACTTTCAGACATTTACTAGTTGTGTGACCCTGAGCAAGTCACTTGACCCTGTTTGCCTCAGTTGCTTATTTATAAAATGAGCTGGAGAAGGAAAAGGCAAACCACTCCAGCCAGCATCTTTGCCAAAAACACAAAGCAAACAAACAAAATAACCCAAATGGACAGACATAACTGAAAAACAACTAAAAATTATTACTATATATCTTAGGCAAGCATTGCATGTGGACAATGAAAGGGGTTCAGAAATTCACAGGAGGAAGGGAATAAACTGGATCACCTTTGGGAAACCATTTAGTATTTTCTGTGATCTCAAGTTGCCCTCTGAAACAAATACCCTTTTTTAAACACCAATGTTTCTTTAAGTTAAAAAATGTTTTTCTGGGCAGCTAGGTGGCACAGTGAATAGAGCACCAGCCCTGGAGTCAGGAGGACCTGAATTCAAATCCTGCCTCAGACACTTAACACTAAAACTAGCCGTGTGACCTTGGGCAAGTCACTTAACCCCAATTGCCCTCCAAAAAGCAAAAATGAAAATAAAAATAATTTTCATTGAACAAAAATCTGCTTTCTCTCCTGTCCTCCTTCCCACTCCATTGCACTATTGAAAAAGAAAGAAAAACAAAATCACTTGCAACAAACACACATAGTCAAGAAGAAACACATTCCCATAGTGGTCATGTCAAAAGAAAACCAGCTCAGTCATAAATCAGGGAAAACTGAATCACTGAACAATCACAACTGCACATTACCTGAAGCACAGTGTAAAATCATATGGTAAATACAAGTAATCTATGATAATACAATATGTACAAAAAGTTCGATTTTTAAAAATCAGCTGAGGTTTGCCAGTCATGTACTGAGATAATAGCAAGCAGTTGTGTGTCCCTGTAAAGTTCACAAAATCCTTGATCTAAATATTATATTCATCTCACAACAATCTTGTGAAGTGCTGCCAGAATTATTATCCCTATTTTACAGATGAAGACACTAAGGATCAGAACAGTTAAGTAATTTATCCATGGTCACACAGTTAGCAAATATCAAAAGTGGAATTTGAATTCAGAACCCTTCTGATTCTCAGTCTAATGTACTTTCTGCTATACCGCACTCCTACTCCAATGGACGGTATGAACAGTGCATTAATACCCACATAGAGAGAGGCCTCCAACACAGTATGTGTGTTCCCTGTGGAAGATGCACAGATGGACGCGCCAAAAGTCACACAAGAGAAGGAGTCTGAGATAGCTTATTACCTATGGCATTGGAAGGAGTGATGAAATTGACAGCATCATTGATCCATGGAAGAAACCCAGTGTATATACCAGTGCTTTATTTAAAAAATTGCTTATAAATATCTAAGTTGACTTTATTGAGGATGAATGTCTTTGAGTATCTTCCAAAATATGGAGTTAATATTAGTTTGGTCACCCACATACAGCCGGGTCATCGTCTGATCTGGCTGTGACAAACAAACACTGCTTGCCGGCAATAATTAGTTAGCTTAAAGATATGCTCCCTCCAACTCAACTCACTACAGAAAAACTTTATTAAAGACTTCTTATTCTTGGAAAGCCAGTATGTCAGTGTGGACAGAAAGCAACCATTGGCATCATAAAAACATACAAGTTTCTGACACATACTGTTTGTGTAGGCATGGACACATCTTTTCTGCTGGTGCTTGCCAACTCTCTAACACTATAATGTGCAGAGGAGTTATCTGTCTGCATCAGGAGAGGGCTTTTCCGCACCAGAATGATGAAATCATAGCTCTGGGGAAATGAAGACAAAAATGAAATAGTCTTTCTTCAAGGAACTTACATTGCATCAGGCCAGTATATATACAGGTATAGATATACAAAGTAATGAAAAATAATTTAAAGAGAGAGCAAGCACTAACATTAAAGACGATCAAGTCTTCTTCCTTCGATGCCTTGTAGCGCTACGCCTAGGCTTCTTTGCATTTATCTCACTCTTTCTTGCATTTTCGTTACTTGCGTACATCTTTTCAAGTCGGCTAGGTGGTGTAATGGATAAAGTGCTAAAGCTGGAGTCAGAAAGATATCTTCCTGAGTCTAAATCTGGCCTCAGATTCTAAGCTGTATGACCCTGTATAAGTCACTTAACCCTATATGTCTCAGTTTTCTTGTTTATAAAGTGAGCTGGAGAAAGAAATGGCAAATCACTGTAATATCTTTGCCAAGGAAACCACAAATGGGGTCACAAAGAGTCAGACATGACTAAACAAGTACATATTTTCCCGGCGTTTTGACTGAAAAAAGGATGGGTCATCTCAATACAGGACGCCCTGAAAGAGGGCAGTTTTAACTGTAATGAGACTTTTGAAACACTCCATATTTTATACCTATCTAGCCCAGGTCCTCGCATAAGCTAAATATTTAGTAGACATTTGTTCAATGTTTAAAGAAAATCAGAGTTCTACCATCAGGTCCTGGTGTATTAGAATAAAAGCTATGTTTGAATTCGGAAAATCCGGGTTTCAATCATTGCTGACACTTAAAAGGGAAGGACTCAGAAGGGGTTGTCAAAGATGTAGCTGTTGTTAATGGTGTGAAGCAAATATATCACTGCCCAGCCCTTTTGTGTAGCATATATCTAGGACTCAGCACATCCTGCAGCACAGTCTAATACATGATCCTTTCCCCAGGGATGTGGACATGACAAAGAGGAACACAAACTCCAGCTCACAAGGAAAGCCACCTGGGGAGCCAGACTTCCCGGAGACTCACCTGACATCTTTGCTCCCCTGCCTTCAAAAATGCACAACCCAACAACCACAACATAATGAGTAGCCCTAACACCATCGCAGAAGTCCATCCTCTCCTTGGTTTTAAAAGCAGCCTGCAGGCAATGGTCAGTGAATAGAGTGTGGAGTCAGGAGAAACTGAGTTTAAATCCAGACTCAGACACCAGCTATGTGACCCTGGCCATGTGACCCTGGCTGAGTCCTTCAACTCCTCCTTGCCTCAATTTCCTCACCTGTAAACAGGGACTCTGGTGAAGGAAATGGCAAACCACTCTAGGATCTTTGCCAAAAAATACCCACAGGGGTCACAAAGAGTTGGGTAAATAAAACTAAACAATTTAACAACAACACAGACAACTTCAGAGAGAAGTCGGTGCCCTCATTTGGACGATTTGTAGCAGCTGCTTCCTTCTTAAGCTGCTTCCCAATTGTGATGACTTCTTTATGATTATTAACCAATTTCCTTTTCCTTTTGTGTTGATAGAGACTACAGGAAATGTTTATGTTCTATAGAGGCTACAGGAGATATTTTCCATCTAGGCCACGAAAAAGGCAGCAAATGTACTTCCAGGGCCCTGCTGGAGAAGATGCTCCAGGGTTCAGTGGCTCACTAAATGAGAGCGGGGGCTGTCTCTTATTGACTCTATGTCTTCCATAGGCAAATGTTTGAATCTGCAGCTCCTTAAAGCCGAGCAGCTGAAGATGATGCAGAGATACGACAATTTGCATTCTTCTGCAAGATGATCCAAAGGGAAACATTTTTCCAGATAAAAAAGAAGGTGAAGGCAGCATGCCATCAGTCACCTCTGAGGCATAATAATATCATAGGACACTTAGCCACTGCATTAACCTCTTAAGTCTCCATATCTTCCCCCAATAAATACTCACTGCTGACACCTTATACTTGCCACCTGAGTTAAAACTGAGGAGCTAATGAGCACATGGAAGATGAGGCTTTTAAATTATGCACTGCAGGAGGGTTTGTGCTAACTTCTGATAGATTACAAGAACAGGTCACTCTACTTCAAGAGGCATGTGTTCTGTTGTAAAAATCCATAATACTGCTCATCATTCTGTTTTCTAATATGTCTAAGGTGTAAACTGAAATACTGGGAGGGGAGTGTATTCGAGAATTGGATTGGAGATTAGTCCAAGAGCTCTGCCATCTTTAAATTTCTGATTCTAATCCCACCCTCCCAATTCTCCAGCAAGAGAGAATGAAATTGAAAGTGATCCTTGCTTTTCAGGGAGTCTGGGTTCCAAAATGGAACAGAGAAAATAGTAATTTTAAAGAATAATAAACACTTACAATTCATAACACTTTAGGGTTTGCAATATGTTTTTTCTCACAGAGGCCCTGTGAAGTAGAGTACAAAGATAAGACCCATTTTACAGATAAGAAAACCGAGGCTCAGAAAGCCTAACCTCTCATCCAGGATATATAACTAGTAAGTGGTAGAAATGGGACATGAAATCAGGTCACCCTAATATAGGAAAATTCAATTCCAAAGGATGGGATAATTGAATGTTTCATGAATGGGCATTCAACAATGTGGTGTACAGGTCAAGTGCAACCTGCCTGAGCCCCAGGTTGTCACTAGGCTATAATTTTTAGGATTTCAGTCTTTATTTTAAGATGATCTTATATGTATGCTGGTTGCATAATAATGCCAATGATGACTTCTTTGAGGGGAATTTCATAAAAGATGTGAAGGACACAGAGAAGGACCAAAAGGAAGTGAGCTAGTCGTGTCGGAAGAATGAAGTCTAACAGATAGACAATGCAAATACTGTTCTACTGTGTAAGACAGTCATGTCAATGACCCTAGAGCAGATCATAACCTGTCTATAATATCATTACTAAAGAGCTATTTAGGTTTATCTGGTCCACTAAGGCGGTAACTGTGTGAGCAGAAACAGTTGGAAATAAAAGATTTGGAGTTTAAAATGGCAACATTTGGAAACTGGTTGTATATGTGGGGTGAGGATGGAGAGTGTTAGAAGAGGGAAGAGTTTAGGAGGAAATATAGTGAGTTCAGTTTGAGATGGTTTGAGAAGTCTTGGGTATGCAGTTTGAAATGCCCCTTAGTGATGCAGTACTTAGTCTCAGTGCAAAGACTGGATTTCAGAATTGTCTGCATAGACATAATTGAACTCTTGGAAGTTGATGAGATCACCAATTGAGAGAGTATGGAGAGAAAAGTGTCCGGGATAGAACCTCTAGAGACAGCCGTAGTTAGCGGACTTAACCCGGAACCAAGAGAGAGAGCAGGGTTATGAAGACATAAAGAGAATATCCAGGAGGAGAAGGTGGCCAATAGTGTCCAATGCTGTAAAGGATTGTTGTCAAATTCAAATGGAAAGATTCCTGTAGGTTATATATTGATTTAGAAAACCACAAATGAACATTATGCTGCATTTTATTTTTATTTATTTTGTTAAACAGTTCTCAATTACATTTTAATCTGGTTCCAGCAAAGAGTTTAGTAGGCCACTTGGGTCCTGCTGATGGTACATTTGACGCCTCTGCTGGAGAGAGTTCAAGGAGGATGAAGATCGATAAAAGGCCATTAGACTCGGCATTTTAAGTGATCACCAACAACTCTGGAGAGAGCAGTTTCAGTTCTGTGAAGAGGTCAGAAAACAGATCGCTGAGGGTTTATCAGTAAGTGAGAGGAGAGAAAGTGGAGACACTGAGTGTTGATAGATTTCTTCAAGTTTACCTGAGAACTAGAGGAGAGGTATAGGATGACAGCTTGTGGGTATTATAGGATTTAGTGAAGATTTGTTGTTTTTGTTTTTAATCTGGAGGAGGCTACATGCAAAGTTCTGTGCTATAAAGAGGAGTAGATACAATTTATTTTTAAGCACAACCTCCAAATCTAGGAGCTAGTAGAGGAAAAAAATTACTTAGTGGACTGCTAGATAAGATAATAGGATTACAGAATTTTGGAGTTCGAAGAGTTCTCAGCAACCATTCGAACATATAACCAAACAGGAATGACAACTATAACATATATAACAAGTACTCTTCCCATCTCAACTTGGAAACATCCAGGAATGAAGAACTTACTACCTCCTGAGGTAGATTGTTTCACTTTTAGCTAACTCAGTATTCATCAACATGGTAATACAGCAATCCAGAAAGTTAATGGAATTTTAAGCTAGTGTCCAGAACTAAGGAGCTGACAGTACCACTGTACTCTGCCATTTGAGATACTGGGATATCAATTCTGGGTCCAAAGGGGAGCAACTGAATGGTCAAGGAGCTGGAGATCACACTATATATATATATATATATATATATATATATATATATATATATATATATATATATGATGACTGGTTGAAGGAACCAGAGATTATCACAAAGAGAAAACAGTGGGGGTGGGATGTGGATGATACCTGACTTCTAGTGTCTGAAGTGCTGCAATGTAGAAAATAGATGAGACTTTTTTACTCAGCTCTAAAGAGTAAAACTAGTAGCCATGGGAAAATGATACAGAGACACACATTTTGTTTTGTTTTGTTTGTTTTAAAATTAACTTTTGTTTATTTTTAGTTTACATCATTCATTTCCATGAGATTGTGAGTTACAGATTTTCTCCCCATCTCTACCTTACCCATTGCCCCAAAACAGTGATCCCACTGTACACCCTCTGCCCCAATCTGTTCTCTCCTATGTCCTCCCCCATAACCCCTCTGACTTTCCAGTAGGGCAAGATGGATCTCCTTACCCCAGTGCCTGTATGTCTTAATTCCCAGTTGCATGTAATTAATAATTATATATATTATACATATGTATGTATAACATTTGATCATAGAACTTCAAATTCTAGATTCTTTCTCTTTCTCCCTCATCACCCACCCCCACTGGAAAGACAAGCAATTCATTGCAGGCTCTACATGTGAAGTTACGCAGAACATCTCCACAATGGACATATTTTGAAAGACTGACTATATTTCCCTTCTTCCTATCCTGCCCCCTTGTCCTATTCTCTACTTTGTCCCTGTTTCTTTACAGAAGTGTGTGCTTCTAACAACCTTCATCCCCCATCCTGTCCTCCCCGCTATCATCCCCCCTCTCATCCGCTTCCCCCCTACTCTCCTATAGGGTAAGATACCCAATTTAGAGTGTATGTCATTCCTTCATTAAACCAAATTCAATGAGAGTAAGGTTGACCCATTGTCTTTTGCCTTCCTGTTCTTCCCCTCCTTTGTAACACTCATAGGTGAAGGGAATACAAATGTATGTGTGTGTGTATACACATATGTCTATGCAGAGGGTTTATATGTGCATATTAATACATATACCAAAAAGAAAACTCCTGGGAATGT
>JAQQSW010017817.1:0-11381 GCA_028646575.1 Pseudocheirus occidentalis | reverse complement strand
AGAGAGAGAGAGAGAGAGAGAGAGAGAGAGAGAGAGAGAGAGAGAGAGAGAGAGAGAGAGAGCAGAAGACCACACAGGGAGACATCGCACAGAGCCCCGGCCTAGCCATCTGCCACGACATCACATGCCTCTCCAGAAACTGACAGACAGTGATTCTGCATGGCCCAGGCACGTCAGATGAGTCAATCAATCAAAAAAAATTCTTATGAAACTTAATCATGGAGGGTCGTGTTAGGGAGTGGGGAACAGATTAAATTACCACGGTATTAGATACGGGAAATGATTTCTGTCAAAACCATCTTTACTGCAATTATAATATGTTAATTATGTATTTCATTAAGTAAGTGGATTAGAGCCTGCACAGATGAAATCACGCTGAAGGCTTTGAATCATTTGCTGAGCAGTGTGGGAGGACGAGTGTGAATGGAACTCAGTTAATTTTGAAAACTTTCACATGTTAAACATGGTTCTTCCCTCCCCACCCCCTCTCCAACCCCAACCCCTCTAGTGCAGGAAATAAATGCCTCCCAGCATGCTGTGTAAAACACCCAAAGACCACATTAATTTCTGTGATGTAATCAGATCATGCCTGATGCCGTCCAGGAGCTTGTCAGAGATGCAATGATTTTGTTTGCGCAGAATAACTCCTTTTGCTGGCGGAGGTTCCACTTACCTACAGGAGGGAGCTAACTTGGCTAGCCGGCTCATCAGTGACACCCTCTTTCCTAAGAACAACTTCCCCACTGAAGGGGGTTTCAGGACTGTTTGCTAGCTCAATCCCACCCCAGCAGGAAACACCTTCGGCTCCAAAGGCAAGCTCTTTGGTGTTCTGTTTTCTCTGTGCCATTGTCTAATTTTTTTTTAAATTCTTCCAGGACCAGAGACCTGGCCACGGTTCAGAGCCAATGGGTGATACTCTATGTGTAGAGTAGCTCCCTGCAAGTCAATCTCTCATCTCCCATTTGCATGTATAGCAGCCAAATCACATACATCAACATGCTACTTTTGCCATGATTTTGACCTTTAGGGAGGTGCTGCCAATAAAGATGATTGCTTTTCGTGGCTGAAATTGAATCTCAGCAATGTAAGAAGCTACCCACTTAAAGGCAATATGGCCTGCAGACCCATGCAACTGGCTGACAATATGTTACATTTTGCAGCCCATCTTTTCAATGAACTCCTGAAGTGTCCTTTCCCCCCTTGGATCTTTGCTTGTGTAAAGAACATGGAATCAACATACTGATCGTATTGCTCCAGTCCTGGGAATCTGACTCTTCCCAGTCCTGCTCAGCATAAAGAAACTGAAGTGTGTCATAGTCTTACAATCACATTGTGGAGTCTCTCCTCCTAGACACACCTCTGGACCTAGTGAGAAGCTTTTAAATGCCAGGAGAGACTCTAAATTCTAAAAGAGGCACCCAGTGGCAAAGCATATAAATCCCCCAAGCTCTGGCATTTCCTGATTTTTTTCCCCCTTTTGAAGAGCTTCTAGGAATTGAGAGGGACATTTTAAATCAGAAGAAAAAGAAGAAAATAAGACATGAAATAATTGATTTCAAAAATGAGCAAGTATACAATGTACATAAATTTACCCAGATCCCAATTATTCAGTTATCAGTAATAACCACAAGGGATTTTTAAAAGGGGGAAGGAAGAGACAGCCTAACACCCTGCCTAGAGTGAATAGTGGTGTAAATGCTTCGAAAAGGTTGGCTGATTTGATGAAAACCCAATCAGCCTCTCTAGGGAGATATTACTTTCCTCATTATTCTACTGATTGGCCTTATTTCATCTGAAGAATGCGGCACATTCTTTACGGGGCCTGGCAAACCTCTTTAACAATATCAAGGAAAAAAAATCTATCACCTCCTTAATCGAAACAACAAGGAAATTAACAAGAGTCGTCTTCTCAAAAACTCTAGCTCATTCCTTGGGGAACATTGTGACACTTCCCCAGTCCCTTCCCTTTCCCCTTTCCTCCTCCCCCCCCCCCCAGTCCAAAAATAATATCATGGAATGATTTGCTTCAATCGTATCAAAAAAAAAAAAAAAGGAAGGGGATGGGGGTGATACATGCCTCTGATTTGGCAGGCTGTTGAGGCCCTCCAAGGGACTCAAGTGGATAGGTCTACATAGAAGAAATGGCAGCCATTGAAATCTGTTGGTAGCCACCAAACTCTAACTTGGAGTAATAGAATTTAATAGGGACAGTTTGTTCTGGTGATTAAAAAAATAAAACCCCTTGCACTCTTACCTACCACACAGCAGGGCTTAGGTACTGAGCAAAAACAATCGCAAGCAAAGTACAAAACAGAGTTGTGAAATTCAGTCTGAGAACACTGTTATCAATGGCCTGAAGCCGGCAATAACTGTTAATTAAGTGCATTTTTTCATTATTCTTTAGCAAAGAGGCAAGATTTAATGATGTAAGTTAACAATGGATGATAATTTAAAGTAGTGACAATAGTTTAATTATTCACACACATATAAAAGTTAACTTCATAACTTATTTCTTTGTAAGAACAAGTTCATTTAAAATATTTTGAACTGTGCATACAATTACCACATACAGTCTCTTCCTTCCTGGCTTTGTAGATACAAAGAGTCAATTCTCCCTGTAAATTTCTCACTAGGCAGTTCTGTAGACAGGAAATTCATCACCTTTTTTTTTTTTAATCCTGCCATTGGATTTTAAACAGCATATTCCTGAGGACGGATATCAATGGGGTTAGGTTGGTCCAGTGGTCTACTCAGTGCCATCACTTTTTCCAGCAATGGAAACCAGACTTGCCTAGGCTAGAATTGAATGTCTTACAAACACCCCCACAAATGATTTAAGTAGGAGCATAGGGGAACCGAAGACTTTCTTAAAAAGAAGAAAAATAGCAACGTACTATAGTGGAGAAAGTGCTGTATTTGGAGTTGGAGGAGCTAGGTTCAGATCCTGACTCTGACACTTTGTGACTTTGGACAAGTCAATTAAATTTTCTGAGCCTCAGTTTCTGATATGTTAAGTGAGGGGTTTGGAAAAGAGGGCCTTTGTGATCCTTTCCAATTTTAGAGCTTTGAGCCTGTGAGTCTACAAACAACAGGAAAGACAGAATTCTATTTTGAATTCCACTTTGGTACCATGATCTCAAACGGTCTGCTATTTTGACCTATCCAAGATCAGTTTTCTTCCTCCTGACCATCCAGTCAATGATGCCTAGAGAAATTCCTGAAGTTATCTGAAGGGTGGAGACTATAAGAAGAAGGAAGGCATTTATCAGAAATAGAAAGTGAAGTCAATTTGAGTTCAGGGCTCACAGATGGTTCCAGGAAAATATAATCTTAACAAACCAGACTAGCTAAACAATTTGAGTGAGACACAATACATAACCTTATGTCACTCAAAGATGCCATAGAATCAGCCTGGTGCACTGCTTCACATTAGGTCCCTTCACCTTGTTTTTCAGAAGAGCTTTATAAACTTTATAGAACTCATAAATATCAATTCTTATTATAATTATTTAGCTATCGCTCTCTTTTGTGATCAAAGAAAAAAAATGAGATTCTCCTATGTCTGCGCAATAGCAAAACTCTGGTTGGAAGCTGAAAAATTTTTATCAGATATTTGTACATCATGTCTAGTTGACACCAAGTTATGTTGCTGCCATGTTTGTGATTTTCATTTCAAGCGTATCTAAACATAGGTGATACTGAGAGATAATAATCAAGAAAAAGTATTCTTCCAAGCACGATCTGTTGCTTTACTAGTTTCAACAAATACAGTTTAGCTGCGGAGTTCTTAATAAGGATAGCAATCATTAAATACATATTAAGCAGAAACCAGTGGTTTGAAGGCACCCATAATTTCAATTCAATTCAATGTTTACTGAATACTCATCATATATAACACATTATGTTGTATACTTTGGTGGCTAGAAAAATGTATAAGACACTGACCTTCCTTTAAGGAATCTACACTCAATTTGGGTAGGAATGCAGTTGATTAATAAACATAAACTTATAACTAATTTAAATTTAGTTGGATTTTAGTACTATTTTCAGATATATTAGTCATTGTGATACATTAATCATTTTTCTCATGGTTTTACTACCTTCTCTGCAACATTTCATTCAAGTCTTTCCATTTTTCTCTGAATTTCTAGTTGTCAGATTTTCTTATAGCCTAAAAATATTCCTTTATGTTGACATAATACAATTTATTCACCACTAATTTTTTAACTTAATTCATATTTATCATTACCAGTGTATAATATGTATAGCATTCTACATAGTAGCCATACAGGTCTACTTCCTCTTCTCTAAACTTAGCCTTCCATCTCCTGCCTCTGTTACTTTGCACATAGCCAATCAGCTACCAAATCTTTTCATTTTCATCAGCATAATATCGTTAGCATATATGCCCTTCTCTCTACTCACATAGATACCCCCTTAATTCAGGTCCTCATCACCTCTTGCCTGGATTATTACAATATCTTTCTATTTGGTTTTCCTCCAATACATGCCTCTCCTCTATAATCCATCCTTCACAGAGCTGCCAAAATAATTCTCCTAAATTGCAGATCTGATCCTATCACCTTCTTGCCTCCTGATATACAATCAACAAACTTCAGTGTCTCTCTATTACTTCAATTTTCAATTTCTTTTGCTTCTCTTACTTCTGTAGTTAGCATTTCTACTACGCAATATTGAATAATAGTGGTGACAATGGGCATCCTTGTTTCACCCCGATCTTGCTGGAAAGGCTTCTAGTTTATCCCCATTACTGAAAATGCTTGCTGATTGTGTTAGGTAGATAATAGTTATTAATTTAAGTACATTTCCACTTACTTTTCTGCTTTCTAGAGTTTTTGATAGGAATGAATGTTGTATTTTGTCAAAAACTTTTTCCTGTTTCCATTGAAATAATCATGATTTTTGTTGTTTTGGTCATTGATAACGGTCAATTATGCTAATATTTTTTGTGAACCAGCCCTGCATTTCTTATGTAAATTCTATATGGTTATAATGTATGACATCTGTTACATTTTGCTATAATCTCTTTGCTAATATTTTATTTAAATTTTTTACATCAATATTCATTACTGAAACTAGTCTATAATTTTCTTTCTCTGTTTTTGCTCTTCCTAGTTTAGGCATCAGCATGATGTTTGCATTGTAGAAGGAATTTGTTAGGACTCCTTATTTGTCTATTTTTCCAAATAGTTTATATAATACTGGGATTGATTGTTCCTTAAATATTTGGTAGAATTTGCTTGTGAATCCATCTGGTCCTGAAGATTTTTTTAGGGAGCTCATTTTATTGCTTATTCTCACTATTACTTCTAAGATCAAATATACTCTCCTCTGTTTAGCATTTAAAGTCCTCCCCAACTAAGTTTCTTTCTACTTTTCAGGTGTGTGTGTGTGTGTGTGTGTGTGTGTGTGTATGTATCTATATGTGTGTATGTGTATGTTGTGTATATATATATTTATGTATGTATACACATACATATAGATATATGTGTATAGACATAGATATATGTGTAAATATACACACACATACATAATATCTTCTCTACATAATCTATGGCCCAGTCATCCTGGCCTATTGGCCATTTCTCATATGCAACACTTTTCCTCGCATCTCCATGCATTTACATTGGCTATCCTCCTAAGCCTGAAGTGCTCCCTGTCTCCATCAGTACTTCTTAGAATTTAACATTTCCTTGAAGAATCAGTTCAAGTGTCACCTTCTTTAGGGGGCCTATTCTGATGCCCCCAGATGCTAGGACCTTCCCATCAAAGGTTACCTTGTATTTGCTCCTTGTGTGTCATGTATATAGCTATGCATGTATGTGCTCCCCGCACCACCCCCTCCCCAATTGAGTGTAAACAGCTTGAAGGCAGGAACTGCTTTTTTTCTTTGTATCACTAGCACTTAGCACAGTATTCTACACATAGTAAGTGTTTAAAATAATTACTTGTTGGTGGAGTAACTGATTAAGTGAAATCCAACTTTGGTGAACATTAATTTTGTTCCATGCCTCCAATTCACTCCCTCGTTGTCTCTTCCCCTTATAATCTTTGCTTCTTTCAAGATCCAACTTGGGCATTATCTTTTATGGTAAACATTTTTCTGATTCCCTAGTTAATGTGCTTTTCTTCTTCAAATGATCTTGTGCATACTAACGTGTGGATGTATTGTATCACCCCCCCCCAATAAAACTGAGTTCTTTTAGGGAACAGACTGTTTTGTTTGGTCTTTGTATCCTCAGTACATAATACTGTGATTTGCACATAGAACTTAATAAATACCTATTGAAAATGATGACCCCAACACTGACCAGCACACATTGTTACTCAGCTGCACAAAATCTGGATCCAAATAACCTACTGCCCAAATCACATTTCTTTCCCTAACTTTCATAAGCTATATTTACTAGAAATCTACCTGCTAATTGACACCTCTTTTTTTGTTAAAACAGTATGGTATGTTCTCAGAGTGGACTGGACAACACAAAAACCACTATGGTCAATGGGGGGATCATTTAGAGCCTAAGCAACAAACAAGTTGTCTGTATAAAAAGAAGAGGTTTTGATCCTTGGGTCATTATCTACAGACAGAGGTACAAATATCTTTGTGGAAGTACCATCTTTTGGAGATAATACCTCAGGAAATGATGTTATAAGGCCAGAAAATTGATTTCCTGGCATTGCAAAATCATTCCTGAGGTTATCAGTGTCAAAGCCTAGTGGTTCATGGATTTTTTTTTTATTGTAAGATAAGGTGCAATATGTTTTGTGAGTTAAGCCTAATGAGATCTGATGAAATTACAGTTCATCAGTTGAATAAGTATTGTGGCTTAACCCAAGCATCCAACCCAAGCCCCTTGCATCAGTCATAAGCCAGAAAATGAAGGGAGCATCCCAGTTGGAGGGCAGATGAGGAAGTAGGAAAAGACAGTGAGGTGTATGGTCATCAGTATAGGTAGACAAGAATGGAGAAGGTGCAAGGCATTGTCTGTAAGCAAAACCTTAGTTTCTAGGACTTGTGTATATGTGATGGCTAAACATCAAAATGAGACCAAAGCCTGTCATAGAAAAGAAAAAGGAGCAAATTCATGAATCAGAATTCTGTTTGTAGTTCTATTGTGAAAGATAATCATTCATTAAACTAAGTAAGGTCCTGTGCCTGGATTAAAAGGGTCAGTATATAAAAATATAGACTGAGTCTAGATCGTAGCTATAAAATTTAAAACATATGAATATTTAGAGAAACTCGAACATACAATCCTTTACTGGCAGGCACCAATGGCTGAAATATTTCGAACAAATTATTTGAGACGAACTGTAAACAGGACCCTAAGCTATGAGTTTATTAATGATTTTCCCCATTACAGATACTGAACCTTAACACCTCTGTCACTGTGCCAATTGAAATAAAAATTGTTTTGTAGTTGGGGTATAAGAGAAGATGACAGGGCACCCATTATCAATATGACAAAGGGTCACATAAAATAGTTACCACTTTGACTTAAATGATAATCTAGATACTAATACTTTCTGGGGAGACAGTGTTTTCCTGAGTCTTTGCTAGAGGAAACAGAAATATACCTCCACCTCATGAAGTACCTCTAAGTACTGGTATATATAAATGAATGAATCAATGAATGAAAAAAAAGCATTTAGTATGAGCTTTGTATTAAGTAGGTACTATGTTGAGTACTGGAAATACAAATATAGTAGGCAAGACAATCCCTTCCCTCAAGGAGCTTCTATTTTAATAGTTTATATTTTGACACTGAGAGGAGAAGACCCAAGAAGGATATTTAAGTCAGAGAAATCGCAGGTAAAGTGAGTGAAGATATAATGCAATTGACTGATCCATCCTTTCAGGAACAGTACTGTTAGTTTTATTATTCTTGGATAAGTTGTCAAGTGGTCAGCGTTGCGGATAAGGAGAGAAGCCATCCCTCTCCACCAGTGGTATAGCATGAAGATGGTATGGTGAGTCTGGGTCAGATTAGTTAAGGTAAATACTTACCAATAAGAGCCCAGGGACCCAGGGATTCAGGGTAGAACTGGAGCTGAAGTGCCAGGTTGTAGGTTAGAGATTGGAGTCAAAGAGTGTAACATGAAGATGACAGGGACTATTGAATTTTAGTGTTGAATTTTAGTGACCAAACTAAGCAGACAGAATGGAATCAAATCTAAGAAAGACTGAGCAAAGAAACACTACTAACATAAAAGAAAAGATAGTGTCCCTCCTTCCATTTCCAAGTTGACAAAGTAATACAGTAGAATGAGCCCTATCAGTTCTGGAGTCCAAAACAGAGCACCTGGGTTCAAATCCTGCCTCTGACATTTAATCTTTTTGAGTCTCAGTTTCCTCTCTTGTAAAATGAAAAGGTTGGATTAGATGGTCTTATGATGCCAAAAGTCACCTTTCCCCCATTTTTCATGCAAGACCCCCCCCCCAGATCTGGTGCCTGAACAAACAGTATCCTTTTGACGTTTAAAGCTTCAGACAAGACTCACTGCCACAAAACAGCCAGAGCATGCAAGGGAACAATATGAAATAGTTTCAAGCGTTTAAAAAATGTTGAAAAAGAATAATCCCCCTCATCCACAGACATGTACATATCCATATGAGTATAGATGGACATATATGTTCTTTTATGCATATATTGAGAGAGAAAAAAATAGAAGAAGAAGAAGAAAAAAGAGGAAAAAAAGAGAAACACAGAAATAGAGAGCGAGTACATGCGAATATCATCTTTTCCTTTCTTTGTATGTATATATGTGCCCATATACTGTATATGCTCACATGGGGAGGGTTAAAATGTTCCATATAAGGAGTACTGTGTGAGTTCCTTATTGTCATGTCTGGCTCCAAGGCATCAAATACACATGCTTTTCTACAGTATATTTAACCAATAAATGCTCACACATACAGACACACACACGGGGATTGATATTTTATTCATTTCCCTGTCTTCTTAATTTTCCCATCTAATAGATTTCACTTAGTGAACACAAGAAGTTCATTGCAAAAGCTCTTTCTCAGAGCAATGTCTGCTGTTGCTGGATCTTATCAAAACTTCTGGGACTTTCCTCCCTCCTAAGACTCTGACCAAGGGGTAAGGAACCTACATCCTTGAGGCCATATGTGACCTTCTAGATCCTTGGGTGCAGCCTTTTGACTGAGTCCAAGTTTTACAGAACAAATCCTTTATTAAGGGGATTTGTTCTGTGAAGTTTGAATTCAGTGAAAGGGCCACACTTGAGGGCCTAGAGGGCCACATGTGGCCTTGAGGCCACAGGTTCCTCACCCTGCAGTCTGACCTCTTTGTGAGCCCTCTTGTCCCTGACTAGCTACCATCTCTTTCCCCTAATCTCTTGAGAGAAGGGTTTGGCCACAGAGAGTTATATCTTAGATTCCTGATATTCTGCGGATTTTTACTTGGCACAAATGTAGTTTTGTTCTACTATCAGCAAGCATGGTTTATGTATGTTCATGTACATGTTTTTGTCTTTGGCAGTAAGGCAGGAGCAGTTAGGGATCATGTCTGCCTTAATGCAAGTTGGCCCTTGATGAAGACTATTTGGGGCAAGGGATGGTGATAGCAAGGGGCTCCAAAGACTCCAACATGGCTTGAAAGGGGAGATCGAATTCAGTTACAAGGCTCTTTTGATTTAGAGTGTTAAGGACATTTTTACTCCGAGAGAACCATTTGGAAGGTGGTCGATTTAGGCTCAGTTATAGCCACATGACAGCTGTCTAATGGAATGACAGCACATGTTTTCCCTGAAAGTGGGCTCAAAGACATCGCCTGACCCATTGAAATGTTGGCTGATCTGCAAAGTGTTCATTCATACATCACATACTTAGTGAATGAGTAAATGAATGTTCACCTGCTTCTGTCATACTTTCGAATTTCATAGCCTCTGTAAGCCTGCTCTCTCTCTCTCCTTCCAGTCCTCCCAAAGCAGTAAGGGATCCCAGATATCACAGACTCCAACCTCTTCATGTTACAGTGAAGGAACATAAAAGGGCAAAGTGACCCATCTAAGATCATACAACTAAAGACCAGTGCAGCCAAACTATAAAGCAGATCATCTGACTCCAGGTCCAGTGGTAGAGATGTCCTCTAGAACATCCTGCCTCCCAACCCAGGTGTGCTACCAGACTAACCTCACTACTGCATAGGTCTTGCATACTTCCACTCAATCCCATTCAAAAACTTTAGTTGTCTATACAATGTTTGAAAATAACCCCCTATTTTCTATAGAATAAAATCTAAATTCCTCAACCTTGCTTTCATGAGTTTCCATAATTTATCTCCACTCTACATAACCAATAGTATCTCTCACAAGTTCTCTCTCTCTAATCATGCTCATCAAAATATCTATTCCCCAAACATTCCATATTTCATAATGTTCTATTCTCCTCAAATGTTCTTTTATTTTTCTCAGTCCAAACCCCAACCCTCTTCTGGGGCCCAATGGAAGATTCACTTCCCCTATGAACCTTTCCTTGCTTTGGGCCTTATTGATTTACCTCTCATAGCCTCTACCTCACAATTTAGCACTAAACTACACAGCAGTCACTACTGATCACATATTAGTCAATATTAGTCACTATTATTTCATGTATATTATTAGTCTTGTCTCCTCAACTAAACTGCATGCTCATTGAGGGTAGGGACAGTGCTTTGTGCTTCATCTATAGCCTCCTTATTACCTAGCAAAGAACTGATTAGAAGTTCAATAAAACTTATTTATTTGTAAACATTGCCCTGGATCTAAATGCTCTGAGTAAAGAGATAAGGCTGACTCCAGAGTAAATAACTGTAAAGCCAAACAGCAGTAGATTCCTGAGAGAATGCTACTGTGAACAGCCTTTAAGATTCGGATTACACAGTATTAGTGAACACTCTGTTTATTTCATTACAAAATCAGATTCAGTACAACGTTCACAGTTTCAACAGTTCACAATATTATATACAATCTTCAGAACAAGGAAAGTCTCAATATTATATCTTATTACAGAAAGGAACAATGAACAAGAGAAGAATCAGCTGGTTTCCCTAAAGGAGAAACCAGCTTCATATTTTAAGATTCAATCAATCAGTTAACAAAGAATGACCTAGTTTCCCTAAGAGGGATTCAATCAATCAATTAACAAAAGGAATGACCCAGCCTCCCTAAGAGGGAGTTGATTCAATCAACAATTCACAATACATTGATCTTCCACTCCTGTGGCAACCATCAACTTTAGTTTCCAAATAAAGTTCTTAGACAACCACACAATCCTTCCACCCCTTGATTTCCAACAAACCTCAGTTTAGTCCAAGGGGAGGCCTTTTCTTCACTTTGACTCTGGGTGGTCT